>VXBW01005385.1:377312-524046 GCA_013400375.1 Thinocorus orbignyianus
TATATTCTATCATTTCATAGAATGATTCAGTAGTTATTTTGCATTTTAGAATAAATACTCTGTTTACAATATTACCATAAGCTTGCAGGGGAATTCAGTTGTTATTCAACCAAGAAACTGAAAACTTAGTCTTTAAGCTCCAGGGGTTTAAAGGTGAAAGATACCAATTTCCATACCATTCTGGGAAATATTGAGACCCCTATTTTCAAACACACAGAGGAGGGTAGAAGAATTTCCATCCAGCTGCATGACTTCTGTATCCTCAAGCCTGCAAGAAATTATAAAATATCATGTAATATATACTTGAGGGCAATCTATTGCTTTTAATCCATGTGCAATATATTATTTTTCTCTAATGCACACACACAACCCTTCTATACATTCTATACATTCCTTCATCTTTTTGAGAATGATGCTGTTAATCTGCTGAAGGCCAAGCTGAAAAAACTGATACAACAAAGCAAGTGGTCTTAGGAATCGTGTCACGTCATGTTAGGCTCACAGATAAATGGACATTAGCTGTAGATAGAGGTACTTACCAGTTCATCAAATTCCTTCACATGCCTGGCATTTTGTCTTGGATTATGTATTATTGGGTTCAATTCAGTATTTTATATGTTATTAGTGTGTAATTGTTTTCATATATTTGTACATTAAATACAGAAGGAGTGGGTGTAATCTGAACTACAACTCCCTCCCTGTGCTATTTCCTTGTGATTGGTCACAATACAGATAATCATGATGGGTATTAATTTGCCTGCAATGAATCATATCTTATCAAGAAGTCAAATTTGAATCTGTGTCTCTAAAGAATTGCTTGGTGATTTTCCTTTTCTTAGTGTCTCATTTGTAACTTTTCTTTATAGCTTGGGAGTTTCATGACTCAGAGAAGCACTAGAGCGCAGATATGTTGACAGATTTGCTTTCTGTCATTGCATTTAAATTGAATCCATTTTCTAAACCCCTAGATAATACATTGCTAGGACACACCTTTCCATTTTTAAATACCTCCTGATTTTTCTTCAGTTGTAGAATGGTTACTTGTGCCGCCAAAAAATATATACACATTGTGCAAAAACTAAAAGCAAGACAAGATAAAACCCCAACCCTTAAAATATA
Organism: Thinocorus orbignyianus; assembly: GCA_013400375.1. Taxonomy (NCBI): domain Eukaryota; kingdom Metazoa; phylum Chordata; class Aves; order Ciconiiformes; family Thinocoridae; genus Thinocorus; species Thinocorus orbignyianus. Next base: position 378,432 of record VXBW01005385.1, read on the forward strand.
TATATATAAAGGCTTATAAAGCTTATTTTAGAAATTATGTTATAGAAATTATGCAGGTAATTTTCTTTACTTTTTAAATTAAAGGCAGTGCAAATTGCTTTTTGTGAGAACACGATGAGATAAAACAGATAGATAGATAGCATTATTCCAAATGTATGAACAAATAAATCATACACTACTAAGAATTTCCTTGAATTAAATAAGTATCAGTTCATATTTTTTACTTTGCTTTGAAATCTCTTTACTTGCTTCACATTTCCTTTTAATACTCCCACAAGATAGCTTGTGCTCCCTGTCAAGAAATCAGAATCAGTCCAGGGCTTTTATCACAACACCTTTGCAAATATCCATGTCATGTGTGGAGATATATAAAACCAAAAGATGCAAAGCTGAATGAAAAGCAAAAGTAATAAGAAATAAAATCATTCATTCCTTTTGTCCTCAAGCAATTCAAGATACGTTACTTATAAATTGGGGTGAAAAAGCATTCTTACTATCTCTTAATCTCTTTTACCCTGCTTTTATATTTTTCATCATTGTTGTGAGACTTTTACCCTCTTCTCACATGTTTTTTTTTAGTTAATAAAGAGGCCTGCAGCAGTAAAAAGCAGTCTTAAATGCCAAGATGAAACCAGTAAACCAAAGTATTTTGGAGAAACAAAATGGGAGACAACCATGTGACGTAAGTCTTCCTGTAGTCACGTCAGGAAGTCTTATGGATTCAGGCTACTTTCTGAATGCTCCGAATGGTCCTGTGACAAATATTTCCCTGAAGACCAGAAGCTGTCAGGGAAGAACGGATGTGTAAATCTGTGCACTCTTCATTATCTTGGCTATTAGTTCTCTAGAAGTCTATAGACCCCAACATTTCAGCTACAGTATTGTAATATATAGGAACTACACATGCATTCAGGAACACAAACAGTAAGAATCATCCCTCATCCAGTCTAGAAATTCATATGGAAATACATCATTAATTGAACTGATACTTATTTAATTCAAGGAAATTCTTAGTAGTGTATAATTTATTTGTCCTTGACTGACTGAGAAGGCTAATAAATAAAAAAAAAATCAGTATTTTTAATTCAGTTTTCTGAAAGATGGTTTATTGTGACCATTTTTCAGTTCTGTCTGTATCTGATACAGAAAAATCTTACAGGTTTTCACAAAAGTTATATCTAAATATATGGCAAGATCAGTTCTTGTTCCAGCTGTCCAGTTCCATCTCTGGTTCAGAGCCAAAACTACTACATAAGCCTCAGCTTTCAAAATCATATTTAGCTGGAGTGGATTTGACTTGAGAGAAGCTATATATGAACAAGACAAGTATGTGTGACTGACTTAATAGCAGACAGAAATAGCTGAACTTAGATGATGCAGACGCTATTTATGGAAAATTAAGTTACATTAGTAGCTTGTCTGAGAGCAGCAGATATGTTCTGTTTGCCTTTTCATTTTGACTCGAGAGAAGCAAGGCTGGCTGACAGAAAGGCAGGCCAAAGTTCAGTAATAGCACAGAAGAGTAGAAAATATGTTTCATCTGGTAGGAGAAACTTTAATGGTCACGTTATTAATCCTTGATTACATGTCTTTGTAATGGAAAAGTAAAGTATTGTGATAACCGTAATGATTCCATAAGGAGTGGGACCCATTGTGCTGGGCACTGAACAACCTGTGTAAATATAAGGTTTTTTTAAAAAAACAAGCTGAATCTTGAAGACTTTACTGTCTGAAGAGACTGCAAAGATTTGAACGCATACCTAGCAGCGTGTATTGTCTGCTGGCCACCGTCCACATTCTTCCTTTGGGACCAGCAGGATTACTACTCTTATGTGAACTTTGCCAACGGACAACATTTTTTAAGACTGACACCTAAAGAAAGGCAGCCAAAAGGTAAATGGCAAGAGTGTACCATTTCAAATCAAAAAAAAGCTAAGGTAAATATACAGTTTTGTTATATGCTTCTGATGAAGCATATCATTAAAGGCTGGCTGCTGCTTCAGAGCAAATTCTAGTTCCCTTTCAGGGGTGACAGAAGCTGTGAGCCAGCTAAAGCAACCTGGGGTGCTCGATATATTTGTTTCCTTTTTCATTCCTTGTAGCTATTGTTCACAGAACACACCGCAGACAGACTTCTGAGGAACTTTTTTTCTCGTAGAATACACTGGAGCTGGATAGCAGAGAACAGAAAGCATTAAGGGTTGACTTCAATGGGAATGTTCCCTGAGAAAGGTGAAAAGCTGACCCAGAAAGGTTTGAGCGTGTTTCTGAACAAACTGAATTATCTTTTACACTTCTCTAACATGAGTTGCTTAAAAAAAGTGCAGAAGTTTAGCTCCCAGACCACATCTTTGAGTTAAACTGTTTTATGTTATTCCTTAAAAAAACCAAACATCTATTTTATTTCCAAAATGCGGTGAAATATTAAACTCTAAGTAAAAAAAACCTGTCTTTAACCCTGCATTCTGTGCATGTAGTGCATTACCCTTGGCAGTTGTTCACTGTTTAGATTTCTATTAATCCTAAACTATTCTTTTCTACTTCTTTTCATGTAACCCATTCCATTTTTTTATTCCATTTTTACTCGCACCTTTTTTCACAGTAAGAACACATATTTCCTAAAAAATTACTTTAAGATTTGGGGGGTTATACTTCTCTTTCAAAATATTGAACACAAATGCTACAATCTAAATGAGGATACAAATTGTGTTTTGTCATGAATAATGAAGAACGATTTCTTCTGCCAAAGCTAAACTGTCTTCATCCTGGTTCTATAATGTTTTTATATACGAAAACACCATTTTCACTATTCTGAAATATTTTTAATCTACTAAAATTATCGCACCTTGTTTAGGATTATTTGTTCACTATATTTTATTTAGAGTAGCACTTTTAAAACTATTAGAATATTTGTAATACTTGGGCATATTTCAGAATATCTTCCCTATTTTTTTTCTCATGTAAACTATTCACTAAATTGAAATTAATTGTTGTCATTTTTCTTGGCTTCTAAAAATCTTGTTTTCTGAAAATTTTATACAGCAAATGAGCAGGCAATAATTTTTGTCTATCTAATGCTGATATCTGTAATCTATCATATGTTATTAGAATGTTAAGATTTAGATTGTTTTAATGTGTTGACTACATTCAATATGGAAAAGTTAAATAGTTAATAACCATTTATCCAAACGGAAAAATAGCCAACATACATATTCATTTGTCATGTTGTAGTATTTAAGTACTTTTCAGTACAGTTCAGCACATTCCTGTTAATAATTAAACGCATCTTGTAACTGATTAAAGCTGACCTATTCCAAGAAGAAGAAACATGGAGAGATACGCTGTAAGAAGTGAGCTAATAACATTAAAATGTGGGAAATAATTTTTGAAATGTCTGAATCTAGACTTGTGCTTTATAAATCACAACCCAGACGTAACTGGGGATTCAGCCAGATCTCATTAATTGCACAGGAATAGGAACTATAAAGACTGAAATTTATGTAAAACCAGTTCACTGGTCTATTCTTTTATGGGAACTATTTGGAATCAATCAGTATCTGCAACTCCTCTATGGGAAATGAGTCAAAGAGCTACAGCAGGTGCTTGAAAGTAATAAGGGATTTCCTACGCAACCCAGTGGACTGATGACTCACCAGTTTAATTACGACCTGCTCTTCTGTTATAAAAGCAGGACAATCATTTTTAAAACGCTCTTGTTGAGTAAAGGAGTTTGAGCAGAAAATCTTTGATGGAGAAAATACCCGTATTTTATTTTAAGGGGTATAGGATTTATAGATAATGTCTTCTGTCTACCACAATGATTAGTGTTGTCTGAGTATCCTGGAGTAACTGAATGGATCAGCAGAAACAGATTTTGTGCAGTCTGGCTTTTCCTTATTTTGAACTTCTGATATTTTTTTTTTTTCAGTCCAGCCATTTGACTTATTCCTAAATTATATATATATCCCAGCAGACATTACCATAGTTCATGCTGCTTCAGTATGGTTGGAGTGGGAATTTGTTTTGTTTTTCTTTTCTTTAAAAAAAAACCAGCTAAACTTACAGTTACTATTTCTTAATTTCACTATACCATTCCCTTTTAGCAAGTGGCACATGCCTGGGAAATAGGGCAGACTTATAAAATAGTGAGTTACCTCCTGTTGCTGTCAATGGGAATTTTACTTTTGGAAAACACTCTTTCACACGATAAAGTGGAAAATAAGATCTTCAATATACACTGCATCTCTGCCATAAGCAGTTCACACGTCAGATCTGGTGAGAACTACCAAGGAGAATCTTTCTTCTCGGTTTTGATTCCCAGTACCCTGGGCTGCAACAAACAGAAACTATTCCTCAGTGACTTTCCCAGAGGAATGTAATGATATGTCAGTCCTGCCAATATTGTCCACTTCCCATGATCCTTTTATAATTGGCTTTGTGAGACTAGAAAAGATGTGTCTCTGATAATGTGCCTCTTTCCCTTTTCACAGCTGCAACTACCTGTAGTGACTGCATCAGCAAGATCCCTGGGGGTAAGCGTGCTCTTCCTTGAAGTAGAGAGCCAGGGTGAAAGTGGAAGAGACTCAGGGATTGGATGTTTAGGAACTCTTTTATTTGAAATACAACATGCTATCCTAACCAGTGATAAAAAGCCAGGGAATCACAAGAGCTCAACCAGAAATAGCCTGCTTTTTACAATATTAATTGTAAAGCAGTAGTTTCCAGTGAAAACTCTACTGATGAATGTGAAGGAGGCTCCAGTATTTAGGGTACGGTAGGTGACAACTGTTAGGCAAAACGGATCTTTTCACAGGCAGATGGATCATGTAGCCCAGCTCCCTGACACTGCTCATTTTCTGGCTTGGTTGCTTGCTTCCTTCCATTTGACTGCCCTACTCAGAAATCATTAACCTGATTTTGCCCGTGTCTGTCATGTCACTAACATAATGCATCTTCTTGATAAAAGGTAAACTTTCGGTATCTGGAGGGTAAAGGAAATAAAAAAGACTCATAGCTGTTATAAATCAAGAGAAAAGAGAGACAAGGAAGACACTTAGAGGAGTAGGTGTCATTGATTGACTGTAATTTTAGATGGTCTTTCTTATGATGGACAAATTCCTGAAGCATTCATTAACTAATGGAATTCTGGTGGCAGACTACTGCTGTCTCCACAGAACATCAGGTTAAAAAGTGTGGAGGAATAATGGACTTTTCTTTGTCATGGATCAGTGTCCTCACTGTCTGGAGATCACTTGAAGGCAATGGAAAGAAACAGGAGTTTTCTACTATTGAGATTCATGCTTGTGCTTTCCTGTTACTCAGTAATAGGACACACATGCAGGGGAGGGACAAGATAGGGGAAAGAAAGAAGGAAATGTCACTGGCAGAGAAGAAAATTCCCCTTATGAAATTCTTGATAACAAGTGAATTTCCTGCTCAAAGCATCAAATGAAACTGAACTCAGAGGGTTAAACAATAGGAGCACAGCACCTGGGCTTTAATATATTCAATTACCCAGAAAACAAAATCAATTTTGTTTTTGTTAATAGCACTGAAATATGCATTACACTATTTTAATTAAAGCAGTCTATTACGCTTGCCATTCAGTTCATTCCTGCGTATTCCCTTAGGGCAATAGTCATGTACTGTGATAAAACATAATGAAAATAATTTATAAAGGAAACAATACAATAAATCAATCTGATGCCTAATGAACCTGCATTACAAGAATGGATACAATATTTTGTTTTAGAATATGTAGTGCTTTTTCCTCAAATGATTAGAAGAGTGCCCTACAGCCCTTAAAAAATAGCATCTTGCTCCATCTCAGCATGCTTTCAAAGCACTGCAACTTACAATTTAAGCAAGTCTTGGCAAAACAAATAGACAACAGATTTCTGATTTCCCTGTTATTTCATCTTCAGTCAGATTCACCTGCCTCTCGGGGACACCTGTAGAGACCACAGGGATTCAACTCATCTGCATACTTCAGCAGTCAGCTCTTTATTGTCTGTATTCCAGTAGACCTATATTTTATAGCTGAGATCAGGGCTGTCTGAGGCTGTGAGCTCTTCAAACACCAAATATAAAGCAGGGTTTTCCCCGAAGATCTCATAGTGCCAATAGGCAAAAAGAAAGATTAAAGGTGAGAGAGAAGGACCATTAACACTTTCATTCCAGTGACTGGCTGGAGGTGAGGTGTTCTAAAGGACTAGGAATACCAGCCTGGAATAGCCACAAATGTATTGGCATTTGGGACAGAATTTGTCAATAACCACGCAGAAATTCTAGGGCCAATTCCAGTCCTCCTGATCTGTCAAGAGAATCTTCTATATGTACTTCTTCAAGGTTAAGTTCTACTTTTGTGTTATTTTCAAGTAGGTGAAAGTGATAATTCCTACAGTTGTGGACAGAGTTAGTTATAATTCTCAGCTCTTCATCATAAATATGGATAAAAATAGCAGGAAAACTATTGCCGTGATTTTTTTTTTTTTTTTTCAAGTTTTCAAATTACCCTTTAAGACTTTTCTCACAGTAAGTGAATTTATGAATTGGATTTACCTGAAAATTGATGGTGAATATCTGTCACTACTTAGCTCTTCCATACAGCAACAATATGTGTCCGTAACATTCTGATTTAGTGCAGTATTCACCATTTGTGTGAACTGTGCCCTTAGTTTGATACCTGCTGCAAGACTTTCCTACTTGGAACAATCCTTCCTTAAGAATTTGATCACTCGTGTATTTATAGAAGTCTACTTTAGCAAAGTAGATTGACCAGAAGAAGAGCAATCATGAAACAGATGATACAACATAGCCCAAAAACTTTGAAAGAGGGGTCACTCAGGGTGACTTGATGATGAGCACTACTGCTACAGCCTAGAGGAAGGCTGCTAAAGGAGTATTAAATAAGAGGTGCTCTGCTGCCTGGAGCACAGCGGGAAAAACTAGGACAAGTTGTGGAAAGAGTTGTAAGAGTCACTCCCAAAGCTTTCAGACAGACACCCAGAGGAGCAGGGTTTGGAAGTCAGCCAGAAGGGCCCGGCAGGAATCGCTTCCCAGCGTATCATCTGGGCAGAGCTGTATCAGCTCACGAATAAAGCTTTATAAAATTTTAAGTCCCAGCTCACACTGGGGCACAAATTTAGCAGGTGGCAACAATTCTTGCCCCGCAGTGGGGCAGCAGCTAACATCAGCTACTCCATAACAGCTTGTCTTTTTGCGAAGTAGCATTTCCTGGCTGGTGAATTTACTGCTGCCAGCCCTGTAACTACCGTTACAGGTAGTTATTACAAGCTCATCCTCTAATTTGGGAGAGAAGGGATAATATTTTTGGAAGCCTGCTGACACATGGCATTAAATGTGTCTCAAGAAGCCCCAGCTCCCTAGGTTGCCATCAGCAGCCTCAGGCAGATTAGACAGAGAGTCTAGCTGTTCTATGAGTCTATAAGCCCTTTCTTATCACAAATTTTTATTTCTTTTGCTAAGAGAACCAAAACCCTTTTACTGAACTGGGTGAGCAAACATGAAATGGCACATAAAGCTCCCAGAGTCTGGCAGGTGACAGAAACCCTTTGCATTTTCTCCCTCCTTTTATTAATTGCTTCTTACCATACATGAATTTCTTGTGGGTGAATAATTATTTTGCTTGACAGAAACCTCTCAGGAAAGGTGTGTTCATATATGAAAAACTGTCTTAAAAGGAAGGAAGTAAGTGATTTCAACTCACTCTCTTGCCATGAATTCTCCCCTACTCCGGCCCACAATTTTCTGATTGCTTCGAAGTTTTGAATATGGAATTTAGTGACTTCGCTCCACTTTAAGGAGCACCATGAAGGCACAAAAGAAAAAGGAAGCTAAGCATTCCGCTTAGTTTTGAGAATCATTTACAGACAGATCTTATCTTTCTAAATAAATTAAGTGGAAGGCGTTAGATGTCAGTTGTTTTCTCTTTTAATCATGAATATAGTTATTTTAGATAGAATAGAAATAGATAAGTATATAAACCCTCCAAGTTCACAGAGAAGGGAACTATTAATTGCCCCCAGCTTTGTACTTCTCCAGAGTTTCGATTACTTTAAAATAATTGTTTGGGTGTTTTGTTCATGTTTCTTGCCATCTTTAGTGAACAAGGCACGGTATTTAACGAGCTGTTGATTCAGATACAACAATTCTTACTTGTATTCTATTCATGTGTCTGATGATATATTAATTGTGCTTAAAAATGTAGATTACTAAAGTCAGATTATTTTTTTTCCCCAAAAAAGCACTGGCCATTCATTGAAAATATTCCATCTTATTCCGTCATTGCAAAGACAGACATTTTCCTCTGTTCGGAGGCCTGAGAAAAACTTATGGAATAAGCTATACTGTAAATTTCATTTTAAGTTAATTGAAACATAAAGTGATAAAATTATAGAATGTGTCAACCTCTGTCAAGTCTTTATTGGACATGGGTGAACAGAAATTCGTAACACAGTCAAATTTGGACAATTTTCACTAAGAAGGAGAAAAGAAGCAGATCTCTGCTAAGTGCAAAACAACCACTTTCAATCCAAATGTTGAGATTCACTCAGAAGTCTATAATCTATAGAAAGTCTTTCCTAAAGTCTTTTCTTGACCATGTAAAAATAACATTTCTTACAGGTTTTTCTGGACCTAAAAATAAAATTTTAAGAATATGGCAGATATCCTACAAAGAAGAATTTTCATTCTGAGAAGTACGGCAAATAAACAAGCAACTGGAAGAACTGTGATTATTAATGGAAAGTTTAGGCAATCTCTAAATGGAGGCACCACCATATGTGCACACTGTAATACAAATATACATGTGCTCATTTCTATATACGTCCAATTCTGCTCTCTGCTATAAATCAAAGTCATGTCTGTCTACAAAATCTAAGGCGAGGTTTTTGGCCCACTGCCTCTTTGGGGCATCTCATTCTATTAAATAACCTACTTCTGAGAAACTTAGCTAGACCTTCACTGTTCAGTAACTTATGATTGCCTTTTTAATTAAAAGCTTGAACCTTACTTTATGCTCATTAATCATATTAGATTGGGGTGTTGATATAATGGGCAGAGTTCACCCCTCAGACACATTAGTGTAAGTTTTATTGAAGTGTAGGGTAAGATGTGTGAGGATTTAAAGATGTTAACTTTTCTTTCCTGGTGTGCTCTGCTCCTTCGTGCCTCACCTCATTCCATACATGGCATAACCTCCCTTCCTCAGCATTCACTTTCGGGCCATACGACACTGCATGAGGGGAGTTAGGCTGCCAGGAGAAAAGCAGCACGACGTGAGCCTCACCTCTATCTATCTGCTGAGTATTTCTTTGTTTCAAGTCTGACATCAAACTGCCTCCTTAGCTTGGTTAGACAGCACTTGAGCTCTCCCTGGGCCACCAGCAGCACAAAGCCAGGTATGCCTCCAGCCTCACTTCACACCTGCAAGCCCACAAAGTCAGTTACTTCCACTGCAACCTTCCTCTCTCCTCAATTTACTGAGTGAGTGACACATGCTGCGTAGATGGATACTAACTGCTAACCTGTGGCAAACGTAGCTCCTCCAGCGAGTGTCCCTTTTCCACAAAAGTCAATAGCAAAACTTCAGGTGATTCCAATAGTAGCAGGACCAGGTTTAACAAGTCTGGCTTTTATAAGCACTACAAGCCCCAGCCTCTGCTAGTATAAATCAACATAAGTCCCCACTGGAGCTGGGCTAATTTACACCAGAGCAGGATCTGACTTTACATATTCTTTTCTTTTTGCTTTGTCTTACTGGCAAGAACCCAACAGCAAAGCTTTTTGTGCGTTTGTTTCACTTTGTGTAAGGTCAGCTAAGGTTTTATGTAAAACAGATGTGCAAACTTAAAAATGATTTTTCACATTGCATTGAAAACCAGTAAAAAGGCAAAAGGGGAAAAATTATTCTTTCTGTTCTTTCTAAGGTTGTTGCAATGACCTTTATTTTACCCAATGCCTCAATTTTGAAAAAGGAAAACAAAACCCGATTTTTACTACAGTGGAGTTGTTTTCTCTGCTATTCATAGAGGTCTTAAAGAGGATCAGCAAGAAAAAGAAAATTCCCAGTGGTTCATTGACAGTTTTAAAATGCAAATACAGTGTCCAGGTTATAAAATAAGGACTATATTTAAACATGCTTTCATTTATTCTGCCATATTTTTCTTCTCACTAATCTGTAATTTTGTGGTAAGTAATGCTGTGGGGCTGAAATGGTATGCAGACATACAGGTTGCCAGCCTGGAAGGGGGCATGGCACAACAATTTTAAACAGCCTGTCCTTTTCTTCTTTAAAAAAAAAAATAAATAAATATAATCACACAAATGGGATTTCGTTATTATAGAACTTCTTGTTCTAAGGCACAAAAAAGAAGTTCATAAGGCTTCTGTGGATGTTCTGATTGCTGAAGCAGGGTGGATTTTCTAATTAATCAGGTTCTTTGTCTCTAATTAGGACTGATATATTTAGATCTTTCCATTTGTTTAAATGACTGTAGGCTGCAATATGTTATCCATACTGCTGGGGTATCCCTCATAGGTCAAGGAGAATAGGCAAGGACAAGCCAGGCTGTGCAATCTGCAGATGGATCCTTGTGTCCTTCCCCTTGAGCCTCGGCTCTGGTGCTGCGTTTAAGAGAAAGACAAACGGGGTGGAGAGAGGTCCAGAGGAGAACAATGAGTTCAGATAAAGTCTTGTAAAATACGATCTTTAAATAATCTCTGGACAAGTAGGGGATTGGCAATAAAGAAAAGGATGACAGGAAATGCAAGAATGATCTTCAAGTACACAGAAAGATATTGAGAAAAGGAAGTTTATAGCTTGTTATGTACGTTGTTAATGAATAGAACTAAAGGTGACAGGACATTTTAGGAGAAAAAAAAATCGCAAATCACTGGGACAGCCAGGCTGGTGGCCTTCTGATGTTGCCAATGTCTCTCTAAGGACAGTTTTGATAAATGTCTGGTAGGAGTGACATGGGCACAGTTGATTCTGTCCTGGGCATGGGGAATTGACTAAGCTGACCCCACAATGCCTTTCCGGCCTTATGAATTTATAAGTAAGGCTGAATGCATACATATTTATAATATCCAGATCACTCACCTGGTTGTCTGTATCATGAGACTTTTATGAATTCAGAGGGGTTTTGTATGGACTAAGGTGCTATCAGGAAGCCTGTCCAGGTGTTGACTATACATAACGACCAAAACAAACTTTTGGTTATGCGTATATATGTATTTCACAAAAGATTTGAATCTTAAAAAGCAACTGAAAGTGTTAGTGAATTAGTACCGTAATACAAAATATTTAGTTCCCTATTTTTTCAAATATTATAAAGTAATGAATGAATTTTAAAACAAAATGATTGTGAGACTGCTTTAGCAGACCAGACAACCATATTTCATCCAGTTTTGTGTTTGCTGAATACAATTTAATCAGAGCAGACCATGTCATTTGTAGTCTGGGACTAGCTATGTGTTATCTTAGCCTGATGGATCAATTGAACGTGCATTTATTTGCAATCTAGTGCTAGAAAACAAAACAAAAAAATGCTTAGAGAGAAGTTGAGACAAATTGATGGCATTAGTGTTTATTTCATTGAACTGTATGGGAAGAGAGGACTCTCAGAATGAAGGAAGCCAAGCTGCCCACGTAACTTCAAACCGGGTTCCTTACAATTACTTGGGAGAAAATAGACAGGGGGAACCATACACTTGAGCTTCAGGGGCTTTTTTGGAACAGAAATGTGACAGTCATTTAAAACAGAAAAAAATCATCAAGACAATTTTCATTTTAGTTTACATTCAAACATTTCAGGAGACAAATAGCCTTTAAACTTTCAAAAATGCCTGAGGAACTTCAAAATTAAAATACTTTGATGTACTTAGACAAATTGAATCCAGGATGCCTCTGCAAGGGCAGGCGAAGTAATAAAGCTGCTGACTGCTTGCAACGGTTAGATGTTTAGTCTACGAGCTTAACAATGGTTCTGGAACTCAAAGCAAGAATGATTTTTATTGCATATGGCCATGATGGTTTCAGTTAGGAGTGAAGTTGGCACTTTGACATGCTTATGTAACTCAATATTTGACTACTTTCATATATTACTGAAATAAAGATAACAACTTTAACCACAAATAACTAGAATTAATGTTTTGAAACTTTATGAAGGAATTAAGATGACCTGCTTGTTTTGGGGTTTGGTGGTTGTTTTTTTTTAATTAATTATTGTATCCTGAACTTACTGTAGCTCTAGCTATCTCAATCCGATATCTGCATTTATTGGAAGACACTGTCTACAGATTCATTCCAAAATATCTATTACTAAGTAGTCCACAGGATTCAGGGGAATGTTCCTTTCATGAATTGTCTTTGGTATGCACAGGTGAGAAAAAAGTCTGTGGGCAGGCTTTATCTGCAGATACCCTTGAAAGGGCAAATAAAGTAAGAATACAAGAGAATATTAATGAATACTCATAATTATTTCACCTATGAATTTAAAGAAAATTTTAAAACATCATGTTAGTTGCTAATTTTGACTTATATATTACCTGCCAGCTTAGCATCTCATCATTTAGAAAGTTTGCTAATAGCAGGAGAAGTTCAGCATTACTTACAAAGGTTTAAATTTTAAAAGAGCAAAGCAATTGCATCATTTCCCTGAAAAAAACAGAAATAACCAATTTCTTATGGAGGAATCTAAGAAAACAGACAAACATGAAAAGACACTCTCTGTTAATGTAAAATCTATTTCTACATATATGTGCTGTAAGACTCCAATTACTGCTATGCAAAACTGATTGTCCCAGGTGTTGAAAGAACACATCTTGTCCCGCCTAAAATCATGAATACCCCATTTACAGAAATTCATTTTTTAAATAACAAACTTTGAGTTCTTTTTATTTGCCTTTGGCTTTCAAGCTTTTAGCATGCACTAGGGTAATGTTTTCACACTTTTCTGTTCAGCTAAAAGAAAAAGAAATTAATTTTTTTAAAATGACACCCAAGAGTCTCACATAATCACATTACCCCAGGAAATGAGCCTTGAGGAAAAATACCAAATATTGTGAAGCTTTTGATAAAAGTATGAAAGTAGCTCACTCTAAAATAGTAGTATGTTACGTGTGTTTTAAGACAGAAGTCCCTACTGATTTTAGGACAATAGAGGTTGCCAGACTAAAAATAAGCCTTTCTCAGTTGTCCATTTATAAAATCAAACAGCTGTTAGGTCTAAAAAGTTTGGGACACTTGATACAGAGATTTTTTTCCTGACACTGAATAACTAGTCTGTGCTCTAGATAGATAATTGTGTTTTATTGGTGAGAAACAAACAAAAAAAATCCATGAAGAGATTCATGGTGAGTAACCATCTCTATCATGCTGGTCAGAAATTATTCCACCTTTAGACCTCCAAAAGAAAATGAAACAGCAGCAAGCAAAGAAAGGATTGGGGGCTGAGGGGAGAATATAAAGGGAGGTAGGAGTAGTAACCCTACAAAACAAACTGTGGTGCTGTCAGCATGTGAACCTTCCCAGCTGAGTGCATCTTACTGCAAAAAAAAGTAGACCAGTGAATTACATCACTTCTGTCTTAATTATTTACACCAGCCTAAATAACAATTTATGCTGCTGAGGTTGGTAACGTAACAAACAAGTAAATAATATGGAATTCCTTAAAAGAAGAAAGATAGAAACACTATTACCTGACTCTTCAGAATATTAAATTACTGAATACCTTTAGTTCATGAAGTTGGTAAGCATCTCAACTCTCTGCAGGTCTAAGGTTTATCCAGCCAGCAGCAGTTTGCAACGGTTGGTTTCTCTTGATCTGATCTTGGCTCAAACACACAAGGAGCTGCTGTCATTAAATATGATGAAGATTCTTTTCTGCTCCCAGAGGCTGAAATGACTGATGAAATAGATCACAGAAATTTTGGCTGCCAGGTGAAGGAAGTAGAAGACACCACTCCTACACCAATGGGATTGAAGTGTTAAAAAACAGCCACAAAATTCTGCATTACATATTTCCCCAAACAGTGCAGATTTGAAAGCCTGTGACTGAGATTCAAACACAATTAACAACATCATTCTCCATATCCTCTCGTTTCCTCAATTAGAAGACTAAAGAGCAACATAAAAGTTCTGACAAAAAGTAATTATATACCAAAGGCCTTGAGGAGTCTTCTGTGTATTCACCCAATGACAGGCAATTCCATGGAGGGAGCATTACCTCCCCACATGCTTTACAAAGCTTTTACACCACAAAGCATCTTACTTCACATCGCAAACCATCCAACACACAGTACATGTAGGTATGCATTTATTCTGCTGGGTAACAATTTCATATAAGTCTCATAGCCAAATACTAAACAAATTTACTTATTCCATACAATCAAGGGGTGGGACTTATGATCCCACCACATACCAATACGGTCTCTGAAATTTAGGCTAATGCTGCTGTTTCATTTTGAGGTGGCTTTCTGATCATGTAGAAGTTTCTCTAAGCAATCCCTTTCCCTACTCGTTTGGTGAACTTGACCTGCCCACTGGAGGCTGTGATTATTGAACTAAGGCTTTTCATTTCTGGGCATTCCCAATGCCCCTGTTGACTAGAGGGCTTCACTTTTGCACCACTTTTCCAGACCTTTCGGACACATTGAAATTTTGGCCTATGAAACAGCTGGAATAGATCTAATCCAAATGATTGATGTGGGTCAAGGGACAGTGCTAGGGACAGCCAAAGTGAACGTTTATAACGTCTTTTGGTTTTATGTCATTAGCAACAGGTTGTCCTGAATGTGGAAAAACTGGTTAAATTTCTAATGTCAACCCCACCTCATCTGACTAAATAATTCCCTTATTGTCTACTTCAAAGATACTCGTGAGATTCCTTTCTGGAAATTGAAATTGACACCTCTATTTACAAATCAGTACTTAAAGGCAGATTAAAAACAACCCTTTATCTCAGCCTAAGGCTTGATTGGAAGCTGCACTGTGGCTTAAACTGAGTGTGGTTGCTCAGATCTGATTCCTTCTTAAGCACAACATTGGCCTAATTCTAATTTCTTTTGATAGAAATGCAAAGTCATACGGAGCCCAAGAGCTGCACTGTAGCTGTTCTGGATTTAACCAATGTCACTGAGAGTTAAAGAATTGTCTTTTATGTTGTTGGGCTATGGGAGGCTTAGTCTTAGCTCATCTGCTATTCAAAATAAATGTGGCTTTACGAAACAGAAATACGACAGCCAAGGAGCTGGCCCTAATGCTTTGCCACTGCTCAGTGCAAAAAATTAATCACAGCTAGGTGGTGTTTGGAGTTTAGACTGTATCAGCAATTCTAACATGGAGCTAAGAAATACTACAGTTTGTAGAGGGCTATTAGAAAAAGTAGGAAGCCTTTGTACAACTTTTCAGCTTGATGACAGCTGCTTTGGCAATTACCCCTTCTCCTGACCTTATGGTCTACCACAGCATGCTTCAGAGATCTCTGGGAAGGGAGACTATCACACCTAATGTGTTTGGACAAGTCTAGCATGCGTGCAAATTAGTAAGAATGGCATATTCTATTCCGTATTTTCCTTTACAAATGTTGTCCTGCGTGTATGCAACCTGCACATCTGTTTACCCGCTCTAACTAATGATAATGGATCTAGCAGGATGAAGGGAACACAATATTCCCTCTTGTGATATTTTGGGGCAGATTTCTCCTTTCTCTACTGAAAGGTAGGAACCTTAACCAACTTTTTAAAATGAAAGCTAGATTTCTTATTAAATTCTCCTCTTTGAACATAGGAGGAAGAAACATTCACCTTTCCATACACATAACACATGAAAGGATCTGGGAGGTGGGAAGAGCACTGCAGGTCATCCTTTGCAATACATTTAAACTGTGGGAAGAAATTTCTGATTTATTATAAAATGAAGCTGCACTTTTGCCTCTGGTATTAAGAAACAGAGTAAACATAATGAATATTAAACAGCTTATGGCATCATACGCCCAGTACTCCTCATAGTGTCAGTTAGGTCTGTAAGCAAGGGCAGACCTTGGCTTCATTTCATCTTCTAACACTGCATTTCTCTTTCTCAAGTAGCCTTTTTTTATCTAAACTACATAAAGCAAAATAAGAAAAGATGCTGCAATATAGTGCTGCATAAAAAAAACTCCAATCAAATGCTCCTGCTATCCCATCCCAGTGACATTTATGAGTAAATGGATACCTGTGTTGGGAAAAGTTTGCATATTGCATTCGTTGTTCATGTAACTCATTATAGGAGCATTTTATAGCTTTCTAACACTCACATTGAGTCAAAAAGCACCTGTATTAGTGACCAGATTTATAGCCCAGTCTCTGACTAGAAACACAGCGTACATCTTTTCCCCTTGAAAAGCAAATTCACTCTCTTTTTACCTGAGCACAAATGGCACGAGCACAGGTTGACTGGTTCTCAGCACCACAGTAGCAGGAAGATGCAGCTGCTGTGAGACAGCTGATGTAGAGAGCAGAATCTCTATGGAAAGGCAGCACTACCAGGGAGGCGTGTGATGGCACTTCTCCATCAGCTGCATGTTCAGGGGCATGGCAGAACTTGGAGCATGACCCTGGAAGCTGTCAGGACTCTTTTGCTGAGGGTTCAACTCCACTAAATTTTGACAGTGAGAAGAGAAATAAAATGCTTCTGCTTTTCCACATTTTTGGCAAGGGCTCCCTGTATAGCCTGGTGCACTGGCTATATGAACCATATGACATGCTCAAAAGAACTAGTAGAATCTTCCACATACTTGCAGAACTTCCTGCTAAATCTTTATATATATGTGTTAAATTTTTACATACCTTGGGCAGGTATTCCAAAAAAGCACCTTTGCTGTTTTCTGTCCAGTATGGTGATACCCAATTTCTTAAAAATGAAGGAAGCAGAAATTAACATATAATATTATTTCTTTCTTTCTGTAATAACTTTCCTTTTTTAGGGGAAAAAGACATTACACCCATGTTCAGCTCTATGAGCTAAAATTAGATTTGAAGCCACTTCTCATCACAGCTTTAATGTTTATTAACTTTACATGTAAGATATAGGACTTCTGGATTATTAAATTATACTGTAAATCACTGCAACTGATTTAATTGTATTACCTTTACTTAAACTGTACAATATTTCACACCCTGTGAAAAAGTCTTTAGCACAAGTCACAAGGTAAAGATGCTATAATGTTTTTAAGAGCCTCTTCCAATCATTGCTACATAAACGACACAACAAATATTCCTGTGTGGCACTGAGTACCAGAATACAGATTGCAGGAAGACAGTGGGTCTGTGCATGATGGTATGTGCATGTCTATGAGGACAATAGAGTTTTCATACACTCATTAATGGTGCTTAGTCATTTAATAATCACAGAATCACAGAATCACCTAGGTTGGAAGGGACCTTTTGAGATCATCTAGTCCAACCAATGCGGGGGAAACAAAAAAAAAAAAAAAAAAACAAAAAAAAAAAACCCCAAAAAAAAAAAACCCACACCAAAAAACAACAACAACAACAACAAAGCCCCACAAACCACCACACAACACAACACTAGCAAACCCAACACACCACACGAAAATACATCCAACACTAATCCATATCCCCGAGCACCATGTCAACTCCTCTCTTGAATACCTCCAGGGATGGTGCCTCAACCCCCTCCCTGGGCAGCCTATTCCAATACTTGACAACGCTTTCAGTAAAGAAATATTTCCTAATATCTAACCTGAACTTCCCCTGGTGTAACTTGAAGCCATTACCCCTTGTCCTATCATCTGCAACTTGGGAGAAGAGAACGTCACTTTGAAATTCCCAAGATTCTTGTCGTCAGCTACACAGACCCCTGGCTGTAACTTCAAATATTTGGAGGAATACTGCATTTTCTGTCAGATGAAACAATAAGTATTGACTATTAATAAGCTGTTGAATATTTCAGTATCTCTGAAATATAAGCTCCACAGCTTACAGGATCGGAGCTACTGTTTGGAATTTGCTGTCAGATACAGAGGGATCGTTCTAATATGTTTGGTATTACAGCCAGTAATCCTTTTCTGATTTCTGTGAATACGTCACAAGCTAGTGAAATGAAACTGAGGGATATTCTTTTATGACCAATGTCATAATAAATTCCCAAATAAGTTTTTTCTTAAAGCCAATTTAACCTGCAAATAACAGTTTGAGGAATGCTTTCTGGAATCTAACCTCTTTTGACTCGCATCCAATTTTCGCAGGAAAAAGATTTGAAACAGTATCTCAGCACTAAAACTTTAGGCTGGGATTCAGAAAATACATACTCTTTTTAGTATGTATAGGATATTTTTAGCTTAGTGCCCACAGTAAAAGAGGATTATGAGTTTTGTCCTGACAAATCCTGGATATTTTTCTCAAAATTTATGGGATATTCGGAAAAAAATTTCTAATTCTACTATTTGTGGAGAAACAGGAGGTCCATTTTGGATCTATGTAGTTTAGTAATAATGTTAATCATAACAATCAAAGTAACGGCTTAAGTTTAGGAGTACAAAATCATGTTAAAATCCCAAAATAAACCTTGCCTTTCAGAAAAAGTCTCCACATCCAATAAAGCCAGTGGTGTTACAAAAACATAAAACTGAAGTTTTAAAGAAAAAGCAAGAAAGAACAGTTTTTAGTTTCCTTCTTTATAAACATCTCTAGTTGACATGCATGAGGACTGGAGGAAAAGGCTTGGAATGCTTTGGAAGAGATATTGTTTTAACTTTCAACTTGCACTATGGTCTCATACAGCTATTACAGAGTATCAGAAATTTAATTTCAGAGGGAGATTTGTGGTTTTTGAAATGCCCTCTTTACCTGAAGCAAAATAATACCAGGAAACAAGGGAGAAGTCTTACAAAATGGAATTCTAAGAAACAAAATATGCATTTTGAGCAAATTAAGCTGCTTAGTTTCAAGTTAGGTTGCTCCCACTGGACACAATTCTAGGAAATTTTAAAACATTGAAACACTCAATCAACTTGAAAAGAAAAAAAAATTATCTCAGGTATTCCTTTTCAAATGTAAATTTCTGATGCTATTGGAATATTTGGTCAGAATAAACTTTCCTTAGAGGTCAAACCTCACTATGATGCTGTAAATCTTGGACAAATGACTGATTCTTGTGACGAAATCAAGTTCATCTGGAAAATTTCTGATCAGGGCCACGAAACTGCCTCTTTTTCCTTTTGTTTGGCAGATGAACATTGGAGAGTTGTAATTTTGTCCCTAGGACTTTCATGTACCACATAACATTTACTCTACATGTTTTTCACTTATTATAGCTAAACTTTGAATTGCACTTTAAGGGGCCTTTCTTTCTCAGAGTTGTGAAATTTCTCCCACCTTGATTAACAGTTCACAAAGATGTTAGGGAATGGATAGACATGAGTGGAAGCAGTAGCAGCAATTGATATCTCAGTATTAGTGGGAAGATAAGGACAGGAGTAAACATAAAACGTATAAATATCTGACATTAAGAGGCAACAGAGAGTACAGAAGATGAAAATGATTCTTTAGTGAAATGGATCTTAAAGTGTGAGCCCAGTATTGAGGCATAGTATTTGGTAAGAAAAGGAAATTAAATTTTACTTTTAAATTTTTGATCGTATATCTTTTAAAAAAAAGAGATTTACAGTTAAGTTGGGTATTAACTTATATAAAACATGGTATTAGATGGCCTTTTAAATGACAGACTTTCATAGACCCATATTTTAACGTGCCGTGTTCTGGGATAATACAGTATATCAGAGATTCCCACACTATTTCACAGCACAGATCATCCTGTAAATGAAACAGCGTGTTCTCGGACCCCATTTCCTTTGAATGATATCCCTGTTCATAGCTGACCAACATCCCTTTAGCAATCAAGCAATGAATACATGGGTGTACACACATAAACATACCCCACTCCACTAATAAAACAAATCTCCTCTTTTTCCCCTGCTAATGGAGGGAGTTTCATTCTGCTTGAGACTCTCATGGCTTTGCAAGAAGTTTGTTACCTGTGAGACTTCATCCCCATGCTGCGGTTCTGTGGATGTTTTCTGTAGGAATACCAGGCATTTAAGGACTGGAGTGCTCATTTCCATAATCATTTGATAGTTCCTGTGTCTCCCAGGATGAGGCAGAGCAGAATTTTGGGCAGTGTTCCTAGGTTCTGAACAGTCAAGGTGAGCTCTTAGTGACGGGCTGAGAGCTGCTGGGGCTCCCTCCAGACGCAGAGACCATTTGCCAGTAGTTCTGAAAGAAAACATATACCCTGTTCTTGTTCTGTTTCAAACACGTAATTCAATGTAGCAATTAATTACTTACTTCTTGAAGTAATTAATTACTAACTGCTAAAGAATTATTTCCAAACTCCATGTAGAAGTAATAAAATTACTTAAGGGTTTTAGAAAATTCTTCAAGAAAGCAATTATTCCTAGTTGTAGTCAAAATTATTTGTTATATTAATTACCAGTAATCTCTGCCTAGACATAATTACATTGAAAGCAATTTTATAGTGGTGCAATATAATTATGTCATTAATAAGAAAAAAACAACAGATTATTTTACTTTAATTTGACATATTATATATTTAAGAGCTTGCCAATTAAAGAACAAAGCGTTGAATTAAAGTACAGAGAGTGTACAAAAGTTGGGGATAATTTCTCACACCAACAGCATGTTAAGGCAGATCTTAAAATCTGCAGATTCTCGTTAAGTGCTTATAAATATGAACTAACTTAAGTTTTCAATAAGGTTCCGTTTCAGATCTCAGTTCGGTGCTCTCCAACAGTTCTAAACTCTTGTGCAATTTCTACTCAAGCGAATTCTTGGGAATTTGTCTTTCAGAGATACCCATGTTCATCTCAGTAAGAGTGATCCAATGAACAAAACAATCTATTTCACATTTTTAATTGATTATTTGTTACTTTTATGCTAGCATTAATCTCAGTCAGGCCCATTTCAGCATAACCCAAGCACAGATTTAGCAATAAAGAAACATTTGAGGTATTGTAACGAAGTCTCTTTCTTAAAAATTACTTTTTTTTTTTCCCCCCTGTATTTTTTTTCATAAGGTCTAAATACATCCTTGACAATAAGTGCCAAAGGGTTTTCCAAATTTGAGCTCAATTAGCAAGGGAGGAAAAGATTATTTCAGAGTAGAATCATAAAATATTAACTAGTGATACAGAACGTTTCTCTTTGAAACAACTAAATAAATGGGTTCCTGGCTTTTAATAAAAGCTTATATTTCATACAGAAAAGAGTATTTTACTAAAAGCTTTTAGTCAGCTTTTTCTGGGGATAGAGGAGGCCGGATACGAGATGCATTTTTAAATTAGGTACACTTTAAACAATGATTAATAATATTTCTGATACAAGACAAAGTAGTCTTTTTACATGATTTTTAATGTACTTTGGGTTTTTATTCTACAGAATATCATCAATAATCAGATAACTAATCTTTCTATTGTGTTTTTTTTGTTTTCTGCCTATGAAATTATCTCAGACAATTTCTTATCACAAATACTAGTACTAGATTTACGAGAACTCACCATCAAGGACTGTGAAATAAAAACTATATGGTTTTTAAGGAACTAGGGTTTAGTCATATCATTGTAGTACTGCAATTACTTGCTGGAGTGTCTTGGCAGAAGCTGTAGCTTTTTCAGCTGAGGAGTGAAACCATAATCTATGAATACTAAGAGTCCATGCCAGGACTATTGCTATCCCTTGCTGTTTCCAGACTAGTTTTTAAAGCACTCCCTAAGGCAATCTCCTCCCAGGCTGGACGAGAGGAAAGAACCTGGAGGTGTGGCTGTTGGGCTTCCCGCAGAGACAAAAAGCAAGATTTCTGAAGAGGGAAAGAGGCTGGGTTGTACCTGGAGGTGGCTCAGCCCCACACCTGGCACACAGCAGCAGGCACTCTGCAGGATGTTTGCAACCAGAGGCACTGGAGGCAGCCAGGTTGCCCAATGGATCAGGGGACAAGAGCATTCTGCTGTGTGCTTTAACCTGACTAGCCAGTAGCAGGTTTTTCTGAGCATTTACAAGCGTAGGACAAGGGGTAATGGCTTCAAGTCACGCCAGGGGAAGTTCAGGTTAGATATTAGGAAATATTTCTTTACTGAAAGGGTTGTCAAGTATTGGAATAGGCTGCCCAGGGAGGGGGTTGAGGCACCATCCCTGGAGGTATTCAAGAGAGGAGTTGACATGGTGCTCGGGGATATGGATTAGTGTTGGATGTATTTTGTGTGGTGTGTTGGGTTTGCTAGTGTTGTGTTGTGTTTTGTGGTGGTTTGTGGGGCTTTTTTTTGGTTGTTGTTGTTTTTTGGTGGGGGTTTTTTTGTGTAGTTTTTTGTTTTGTTTTGTTTTGTTTTTTTTCCCCCCCGCATTGGTTGGACTAGATGATCTCAAAAGGTCCCTTCCAACCTAGGTGATTCTGTGATTCTGTGATCTCAAAAAGGCCAATTCTTTCTGTACTCATTGTCTTCCAAAGGAAGGATGCAAATTTACTTTGTGCAGCTCAGGGTGCATCACTTCAGCGAGGACAATACATGGGTTTAACCTGTATAATGTTTTAGAAGCTTTTCAGAGCAGTGGCATGTAGACAAAAAACTAACCTAATCCTCCTTTTCCCAAAACATTTATGTTTAACATTTCCTGTGACTGCTAAAGCATATTGTAGACCTGCAGATAAGATACAGTGTAGTTATTGAATTACATTTTAGGAAGATTTAACCTGAACAAATTCTTTCTAGGTATCTAAATTTCTAAACTGTACTTAAAAAAAAAAAAAAAAAAAAAACAAAATTCTGCACATATTTGGCTTGGCTCCTACAAGTTATTCACTGTAGTAGCCCTCATGAGACACTTAACCTACTTTTACTAGAATCTGAGGGAAAATTTTCATTCAGAAATCTGAGAATAATTTTCATTTCAGAATTGAAACAAAAAAACCCACCACTCTGTAATTGTATTAAGTCAGCTTGAAGCTTTCAAAGTGAATAGCCCACTTTTGTATGTGATTAAGAATTTTATGGGAAATGAGTACCATTTGTTTTTTAAGCTACCTTTAATTGGTAAGTCACGTGGTAAAAAATTGAGTCAATTTCTGGAGCACTACAGATTTTGAATTTGGTACTAATGACAAAACCTTTTTCAATCAAGTTTTAAAATAAAAGGAAATATCATGTGACTTTTTTCCCCTACATATTTATTTTAGTTCAAAACTCTTACTTTCCTGGACCATGAGTATTATGCAAACTAAAAATGCCATATTAAAACTGTAGTTTTAATCCCAAGCCATGGGTTGCACCATAATTTATTGTACTAAAATTATAGTAACAAATAGCAGCGATGATGTAACACTATATTTCAACATGTTTTACAGCACCACAATGTTATTCTAGTGATTATACTGTAGTTGGAATAAATATTACTAAATTTGAGACAGATTTATTATGGTTTTAGACTTTCTTCTGCTTGGTCCAGGAAACACAGGCTTTACGCAGTAACTCTTATTAACATTAATAAGCATTAATTGCTTATCTCCCTTGTGTACCATGAGGAGTTTCTATCCCTCTGGCTGTCCTATATGTTAGCACCTTTTAAGGTTTGATTTGGGACTAGATCGTCCCTCCAGTTTCAGCACTGCATAAAAGGAGGCACCAAGCCAGAAAAACACTTCAATCCTTTACAAATTCTTCCCTTCATCTCTCTTGCTCTTGAGAAACCATTTGCATTTGGGAAAGGGGAGCCAGGCCAAGTTACGTGCAGTCTTTTGCAGATGCCATGCTCCTCCGTGTGACTAAGGGCCAACTGCACCAGCAGGTCACATCAGACTCAACGCTTCTGCCTCTCATTCTAGATGCAGAGAACAAGGACTTGAGGAGATGAAGAATCTCCTTTTGCTGTATTGCCATAATATGGCAGGTTATGGTCTGCTCCCTCATTATATATTCTGCGAAGATGTATTACCAGGTTAAGGATGAATAGGTTGTTAACAAAGAAATCTGAATGTCTGTTGGAAATAAATTCAAATTAGACTTTTTTGATGAGATGCTGACCTGCAGAACACGTAGTATCCTCTCGACTGGTCACTGATTCCCATACTTCTTATGGTCACAGAAACAATACTCTGATGTTGAGGAAAACAATTTATGGTATTTTGGGCTAGTCCCAAAAGAGAAAAGAAAAGTCGAACTCCCAAGAGAACCTATTTTACATCAGCAACCCAGTTCTGCAGAATACCATGGCCCTGGCTGCTCAAGTCACGGTATTTCCAGTAAGTTTTTGAATTTCTGACCTGCTTGTCAGTATCTCTAATGAAGAAAACGTTAAATCCCACTTTCATCTGTACCAGTGCATTCCATTGAGTTCAATGATCTTGGCCTAGAATAGCTGATTTTCATTATAGTACTATTAAATTACAGGAATGGCTGTATCTGGTCCTATACAAAATTTTCTTGTACATTATAAAATCAATGTTTAATTTCTGTTCCCATATTTAAACTTCTTATCACTTTCAAAATATCAGAAAATACTATCTTTTAAATACAGTCCCCTGCAAATCCAATCTGTGATGAGATGGGTGATCCTTTACCTTGGGCACTAGCCAGAATCTCATAGACCAAGTGGCTGATAGAAATGAGTAGAAACTGGTCGATCTTTCTCCATTATGAGTTAAACGTTCCAATGCTTCAGAGTACTTTGGGGCAACAGAAAGGGGAAAAACATGGGAAACAGTTTCGGTTTTTCAATTTGGAACCTGCTTTGTTGTAATTTTGAGACATGGTCTAAAGCACAGGTAATTGATCATAATGAAAAAAATGCATTAATGAAAGTAATTGACAAAAGCCAGTCCACCTGTCAAAGAAGAGAAACCTTGAAAAGAAACGGCAGGCTTTTGAAGGTCAAGGCTCAGTGTGGTGTAATCCCTACCATCTGTGTTCAGGCTGGTGCTATTCTCAGACTGTCATATGCACTCTCTTCTTTGAAAATAATAGACAAGGGAAAAAAAGCTTACCCGACAGGGAGCCTAAATGTAGTTAGCTTTATAGAAAATGAAAAAGCACCACAGTATAAACTTAAGATGACCCTTAATTTTCCTTCCCCTTGACCTACACACGTCCACAATCGGTTTCAGAGCTCTGGTGGCACTGGGAATGAAAATAACTGAGCGACCAATAAAATGGAACAATATAACAGCAGGTTGGAGTAGTAGGCAACCGTACCCAATGCAATCAGTCAAGCATGGTATTGCCCTGCAAACACACTGAAGTGATCAAGAAGTTTCATCTTTTCCTTCAGGGTTTGAAGGGAGCCTGGTTCTTGACTTGAACCTACAAAATACTGTGGGCAGACTCCTGTGCCCATGCCAGAATTACAATCCTCAAAAGGCTTGCTTGACTGACACCCATGGGCTTGGGTCTACTATGTTGTAGGAGTGTGCTTGGTGTGCCATTAGATGTTTTCTTGTAAGTATAGGCTTAGTAAATAGGTCCTTTTGGGTGTTCAAGAAGCCCTGGTCCCTCCCAGAAGCTGTGCTTCTGGCCCTTTTCAGGCAGCATGGAGAAGTTTGACATTTTCACTTGCCTGTGTGGTTCTATGGCATTCAGTGGCGGGGCACATATTTGTATGCTGCATCCAGGGAGCACAGTTGGACACACACACACACACACACACACACCCTGGAAAATACCCACAGGCTCACAGTCCCTGTGCACGTGGCTAGAAAAGGTGCCTTTGGTATCCAGCACCCCAATAGCTGCTGCTCAGAACAGGGAAAACTGAGTTCAGTGCCCTGTGTTTTGTGAACACTAACCACCAGATAACAGAGCAATTAGCCTCCTTAATACTTGGTTGTGTGTGTCTCTTGGTCATCTTAGAATGTTTGAATGAGAGCCTTCTTCACCCACAAATAGTGTCACTTGCTGTTCAGGTCACTTTGTGTGGTCTGGAGTTCAAATCCTTCAGGCACAAGAGGAAATTAAATTCAGGTTTCCCACACGCTGACAGGATGTATTCATCACAGAGTTATTATACTAAATAAGGGCATTAGCTCCTCCACGGCAGTTGTGCTTTGCAAGAAAAGGTTTAGAAATCCAACTCCAGAAGCTGGAATGGGAATTCCAAGTGTCACATCCAAACATCCAAATGTGAAGTCCTGACAACATTTAAGACACAAGCTTGTTCTTGGTGTATCATGTCAAAAGCAGAGGCAGCCGCTTGCTTTTTCGGTTCCTATTCCTCTGCTTTCAAATGTCTTCACACATCTCTCAGGGATCATGTTCTGGGAGTTGTTCTTTCCAGAAGGTGGCCAAGTATCTGCCGTTTTAGTGACCTAGCATTTCATCTCATACAGGCCCTTTAGGTTCCTTTGCTGCTCTAGTGCCAAGGTTACTTCAGACAGAAAACTCAAGACTGTGAAAGGTTTTCAAAATCATTGTAAAATTCCCAAATTTTGTAATTTACTTTCAAAGTACGGTGGTTGCATTGAGTCAGTAGGCTGTTACTATCTTGGAGACTTTTTTGTTTTAGGCAGACTTTTCTGCTTTGGACAGTCTATTTATTTTTTTTTCTCATGAAAAAGGTTCACCTATTAAAATAGTGATAAAGAATCTTTATAGAACTTTTTACTCCAGAGTGCTAGACCTATGAAACTACAAAGCATAACCAAACAGATCCCCCAGAAGTTGTGTTGCATACACTTTGAGGGAAATGGTGTATATAAAAAGCTCACTATTTCTACTTTTAAGTGAGAAAAACCAGGATAGTATATCTAAACAACAGATATAAATAATATGTAAGTTATATATATTTCTTCCTCCTAAAAAAGATTATAAAATTCAAACTCTGCCTCCATGCACAAAACCAGAACACACTGCATAAAACATCGCTCTGTTAAGCGTAGATTCCTGGGAAAACAACCACAATAAAAATAACATATAAAAAATTAATAGTGCTCCACTAATGTCTAATTAAAAAGGTTCTCCACCTCTTTGGAAGAAACATTTTATTTGCCCTCATTAAGGTGACCTAACCACTGTGCTTCACCCCTCCCTGCCTGAATGATGTAATCAACACAGCCCAGGAAAACAGAATACAGGAGGAAAAATATCATACTCTTTCTCTCTGAGCTGTAACTGTTTGTCTTTCTAGCTACACAATCGTTTTTAAGCAGAAACTTCAAATAATGATTCAAAAGACAAGCTGTTCACATGGACAGTATCATCTGCCAAAGTTCAAATATGACTCTGGAGTACATGGAGAAGTTCAGAACTGGATCTAAAATGAAAGTGCTTCCAGAGAAATTCCATTAATACCTTTTGCTTTCATTCACACTGACTCAAAATAAATGTTTATCTCTATTTTTTGAACTATGATCTGAAGATGCACCCTCGGCTAATGAAATAAAATGCTAATGAAACATCTTGCTCAACGCAAGAAGGCAACCCTTGCTCTCATTTGCAGTAATTAGTTTTTTCAATTAATTCAATTTCTTTATCTTTTTCTCTGTTGCACGTCTCATTATGTGGTTTGCTTGTGCTGAAGACATGTATTCCAAGTAAGAGAAAATTAGGGAACGTGAAGCTGAATTAACACAAAGAAACATATTCTAGGCAGAGTTCACCACCGCTTCTTTGGACAGCTGTGGAGGATCACATATCCAAAGCTGTGCTAGATCACAGCACCTTTGAGAAAATTAGAAGTTAGAATCATAGAATCATAGAATCATAGAATGGTTAGAGTTGGAAGGGACCTTAGAGATCATCAAGTTCCAACCCCCCTGCCCTGGGCAGGGACACCTCTCCCTAGAGCAGGTTGCTCCAAGCCCCATCCAGCCTGGCCTTAAACACTTCCAGGGATGGGGCATCAACAACTTCCCTGGGCAACCTGTTCCAGTGCCTCACCACCCTCACAGCAAAGAACTTCTTCCTAAGATCTCATCTAAATCTCCCCTCTTCCAATTTAAAACCATTACCCCTCGTCCTGTCACTAGACTAGTACAAAAAGCAAGAAGTGTTAACATGTCAAGGAATGCTGCTTACCCTGGTAGTCACTGAGCAGGAACATGGGAGAAGAAACATGACAAAATCCAGTGTGAGACTAGACTGAAATATTTTCATTTACGTTACATATAAAATAATTAAAACTTCTATAAATAAATAAATAAATAAATATTTTAAGAAAATCAGGTGTTCAGAATTACCTTTATGATAAGAGTAATGTGAATTAAAATAAAATACATAAATAGAAGTAAAATTAAAATCTAAAATTGAGAAGGAAATGCAACAAAGCCTGGGCACTGTTTTGTCCAGTGGCAAAAAAAAAAAAAAAAGGAGGACACAGAGAGAAAGAAGAAAACCAAAAAATAAAAAAAATTTTAATTAAAATGCAAGGGAAAAAAAAAAAAAAAACACAAACAAACCCCACACACACACAAAAAAACCCCACCACCTCAAAAAAATCTTATTTTAAAATTTCCAAATAACTTAGTATTTTAGGCACTCTCTTGCCAATCTTACAGAGCACCTGAGAAAATAAAGGGTGAAAGAAGGCAAAAATTCCCAGGGGAACATTTCTATGCAGAAAGAGTGAAAGAAACCAGATCACAAACGAAGCTTACTAAGACAATAAAGATTTTGATCTTCGATGAAGCTCGCCATCCTTTCTGAAGAAAATCTGATATTGGCTGGGAACAGCACTCTCAGTTTACAATTCTATGCTGCTTATGTCGACTTTTTTTTTTTTATCCTCGGGGAAAGTTATTTTTTCTCCTACAAAAAGTGTCAGCTCTAGTCAACATGCACTAGGTACAAAATTTGTACATAACAGCATTATTTACATTTTGCTATCTCCTACATTTTAATTAACTTTACAGGAAAGAGAAAGAGCTTGGTTTTTTCCTCTCTTATTTTTGAAACACGAAATTTTACAAAACGAGCTAGCATCTCAAGGGGTAAAGATCGTTCTACACCACGCGTGCCGGGGCAGGAGACGTTCCGAAGTATCACTTCTACATTTCAATTTGTCACTATTGGTTTGGCTCTCAAGTCCCTTTTGCTTTTTTTCAAAGCCACTGGAGAGCAGGCAGGAGTCAGAGACAAGGCACTTGCTGAGAAGGACTGCACAGTCCCGTGCTCGGGCTGACAAGCTGGCAGTAGATATCTTTCATTCAGTACATCTCTATAAATTGCACCAAAAATGCCTGGGGACCCTTGGTAATGAATACATCAACTTTTACCCTGCTCTGTAAAAACAGCTCTAAGAAAACAATTTCTATGCTACAGAGGGGGTACACAGGCTAAAAAGAAAACACAACGCTTGCCAAAAAAACAAATGCCCTGCTCCATCAGTGAGATGAAGGAGAATGATAAAGTGCTCTACTCGTGCTATGCCATTGGAGTTTAAACAGACTATATACCCTTCCCCTTCTGACTTGGGGGAGGAGAAGGGCAAACATCATCAACACAGGTACATACAGTTTCTAGTCTTCCACGTGATGCTGCTCACCACTCAATTGGAAACTGATTCAGGGCGTTCTTTCACTTAAGAAGAAAAGCTAGGAGAAATAAGTGAGAGAAAGCCTGTCATACGATATGTTGTTACCAGCCATAGTTAGAATCTTACTTTGCAAAATATACAAAAATGGAGAAGATTATAGGAAATCTCAGCAGGGAATGTTCTCAATTTTCTAAAATGTAGAGAAGTGAACAGACGAAACCCAGTAAGAAAAAGTAAGAAGAAAGAAAAAATAGA
The DNA here is from genome assembly GCA_013400375.1 of Thinocorus orbignyianus. Classification (NCBI taxonomy): domain Eukaryota; kingdom Metazoa; phylum Chordata; class Aves; order Ciconiiformes; family Thinocoridae; genus Thinocorus; species Thinocorus orbignyianus. The sequence continues at coordinate 408,243 of VXBW01005385.1, forward strand.
ACCACCTTTCCAAAGTGTGGCTGGCTCTGGTATTTAGAGCTTTACTTGTATAAGAGGCTTCCCCATTTCTCCATACATGTTTTGGACGGGTAATTTCACTGCCCCGTTTTAGTAAACCAAAGTTTGCCCTGTCCTGGAAAGTCCAGCAACATGTGGAGCACATTGCCATAAGGAAGAGCTACTGTTCCCAGAAATCCCTGGTTCCAGTTAGGGTTTCCACCTGATGGGAGGAACACCACCACTGTCTGAGCAGCCTGTGGTGCCCACTTTGCTCATCCTTTGTCTGGTGCCAATTCAATCTCTGCAATTTCTGTGCTGAGCTCTCCTGCTCCTGGAGGAACTAGAAATGGGTGCTGTTGGGAGAGCTCACAAATGGCAGGAGTTTTGTGCAATTCCACTCTCTGGATTCTCACACTTCTCTACTGAAGTCCAGCCTCAGCTGAACTGAAAAGAAAAATAATCACATAATCTATTATTGAGTTTTGACTGAAACAGCTTTCTGAACTATTTTCATCAGTTAGAATCTTTCTACAGATCTATGCAACAGAAATAGCAGAAGCATCTGAAATGGGGAATTGTGTGTCCCATCAGCCAGCCAGGCTGGAAGGGCTGCTCCATTGTACATATTTATGGATCTGAGTTGAACCCTCAGGGTAAAAGTGAACAAAGAATAGGCTGTTTTTCTCCTAAAGCATCTGGGTGTAAGCCTTATTTTGCCAGCAACCGTGGTGTTTATGGGCATGTTTTACTGGAAACCTGCTGCTTCTCACAACGTTTCCTGAGTGACTGTCTTAGTAAAACTGCATCTGGAAATGACAAGCACACAGCTGTAAATCTGAAAAGCAGTGTGCAGCCCTAATAGCTAGCAGCCACAGCACGGCTGTCCTGCTGAACATTGAAAAGATTTACAAAGACAAAAGCAGAGCAATGAATATGTTTCTGAGTGCTCTGTGATCACATTACACCTCTCCCTCTTCAAAGATTTTTACTGGGTTTTTTTTTGTAGGCATAGAAAGGACTGTCTCTGCTCTTTGAGTTTATGCCTTAGGCAGGTAATGTTTTATTGCTTACCTGCCTAAGACACCCAAAATTTCTGCCCTGCACATCCCTTCCAAAGCGTTGGTTGGTAGAGTAATATAACCTCCTTCTTTTTCACCTGAATTGGATCTATGACAAGGGCAAGGCCATGAAAATGAGCCAACTTAGAAAGTAATAAATTGCCCTTACTCTAGTGTGCACCATTTTGCTTAATGTGTGTTCGCAAAATGGTGTGACCGCAAAATAGACATGCAAGAGGGAGAAACGAAGAAGATTCATACATGCCATCCAGATTGACCTGGACCTGGACAGGCTTGAGAGGTGGGCTAATGCAAATGGCAGGAAGTTCAACCAAGCCAAGTGCAGAGTCCTACACCTGGGATGTGGCAATCGCAGGCACAAATACAGGTTGGGCGGAGAGTGGCTGGAGAGCAGCCCTGGGGAGAGGGACTTGGGAGTGCTCATGGATGAGAAACTCAACATGAGCCGGCAGTGCGCGCTGGCAGCCCAGAAACCAACCGTATCCTGGGTTGCATCAAAAGAAGTGTGAGCAGCAGGGCCAGGGAGGGGATTCTCCCCCTCTGCTCTGTGCTCCTGAGACCCCACCTGGAGTCCTGTGTCCAGCTCTGGAGTCCTCAACATAGAAAGGACATGGAACTGTTGGAACAGGTCCAGNTGTTGGCTTGAAGTGCAATTGCAAAGAAATGGTGGCAGGAGGGGATCGATAGTGACAACCAACATATGTTGTCATAATACTGACTGGGCTGACAAGGGGAAGCACTGCTCCATTGGACCAGTCACTGTCAGGGAGAACCGGGAACTGGAGCCAAAGTTTTGGAGTATGAAAAACATGGCAAATTTCCCAAACCAACAATGAAATATACTTACTCTCTTCTGTATAAATAGCTAGGCAATAAGCTATTCATTAAAAAAAAAAAAAAACCAACACCTTTGAATGATAATATTAAATTAATAACAAAAATATTAATATTAACAATTTAAACTGAATCACAGAATGGTAGAGGCTGGAAGGGACTTTCAGAGATCATCTAGTCCACCCCGCTGCCAAAGCAGTTCCACACAGAGCAGGCTGGCCAGGAATGTGTCCAGGTAGATTTTTAATATCTCCAGAGAAGGAGACTCCACAGCCTCCCTGAGCAACCTGTTCCAGTGCTCTGTCACCCTCAAAGTAAAGAAGGTTTTCCTCACATTCAGATGGAATTTTCTGTGTTCCAGTTTGTGCCCATTGCCCCTTGTCCTGTCACCAGGCACCACTGAAAAGAGTCTGGCTCCTAAGCCAATCTTTACTATACTCTAGAACAAAGAGTTTTAATTCTTTCATTGAAAATATTTCTTTTCTTTCAAATGTCCTTCAGTTTTACTAAAAAATAAGATACTTAAAGATGCTAGAATCCTTATCAAACCATCTCACTTGACCTAAGTATTTTTGCAGCCCCTGCAAAACTTAACACTTAAACATACTAACGTGTAGATTTGTGCTTTAAAAACTAGGTGTTATTAGTTTTAAACTAGATTATTTCCTTAAAACTAAATGTTAATGTTATGCAAATGAATATATATATATATATATGTATCTATATGTACATAGGTAAGTACTTAAGGTTTAGCTGCTTTTGTGCTTGGCTTTGGTGTCAGTCTTGCTCAGGCAGACAGGCTCAGCAGAGGGTTTGTGGGGTTTTGGTGGAGCTGTGCACCACTTTGCTCCCTGCTGTCATGAGGAATGCTACTGCAGGTTATGCTGTCATGGAGACATGGTCCTCTGCTTCCATCACAACCCACCATGCTGGCTCTTCCACCCAGAATCCCCCTGTGATGTGACTGTAATGTGAAGCAGGGGCTGCTATGCATTCCTCATCTCCACTCCCTAGGAGCCACAGCACTTGTGGGGTAGCATGGCAGCAGCAGGGACTCTGCAATGTGCTCAGCTGAACGTGTTGAATTCCCATTTTAAAATATCATAAGGGAACTGGGGTAAATGGAGCCCTTCAAAATCAAGCTCCAGGGAGAAGGAACTAAAATTTCTCATCTCCTTTATAGTTTATCCACCTCTCTAACAGAGAAAGTGTTTCCAGGCCCATAGGAAGCACGTTGCCTCTTCACCCACCCCGCTTTATAATTTTGCTTCACCTTTGGATTTTAAAATAACAGCTATTTCAGATTTGGGAAGAGTCAGCAGCCCCCCCTAAGTGCCTATGAGGATTAAATCCAATAAAAACATTCCCTATTAGTCACGCACAAAGTAGCTGGGCTGAGGCATACGTTTCTGTTTCTCTGCAGTGCCATTTCTTTGCTCTGGCCCCCAGTTAAACAGCGACGATAATGCTCCTCACTCAGCTTGTTTGAAGATTAAATTAGCTGCTATTAGTTCAGCTCTTTGAAGATGTACCCAAAGTGGTAAGTGCTAAGTATTATTAGATGAATTTTATTCATTGGACTCTAGAGAAATTCTGTTGCTTTTTGTTAGTGCTTGAGCAGTGTGAAGGCTTTGGATGCTGGTCCACTTGAGCACCCCAGCCCCTGGTTCCCCTTCCGTCTGCTCTGCTAAGTGCCAGACTATGAGTTTCTGTCCTTAAACAGGTTCACCTTAAAGGCTTTTAAAGGATGGACCTGCAAACTGGCTTTAAAGAGTAGTTGTTGTTCTGCACAATTGAGAAAGGTTTTTCATTTTCCAAGCCCTATCTCTGAAAACTTCTCTGTCTCCTTCTCAAATGAGCTTCGAACAAACAATCTACACAATTTAAGCCAAAATTTTATTTAATTAAAGAAAAAAAAAAAAGAAGCTGAGAGTCTGTCTTTCAAATTAAAAGAAAAATGGCAACTAGTTTTTCCATTAAACGTCTCCAAATTGGAAAGGCTGTAACGAATGTATGATTTAGGTCCTTAATAAAGCCCTCTAGTGGTAGTTCCAGTTATACTATTTATTAACAGGAAATTGCCACTTTACTAGAATATCTTTAGGGGGATTTTTAACAGAAAATTAGATGCATCAGCCCTTAGAGGTGAGTAAAAAGAAATTTTTAGTAGCAAGGTAGGTCTTTCTATAAGAAATAATTGTAATGTGAATGTACAGTGTAGCAGAAATTCTAAATGCCAAATCATGTAAACAGAAAAAGCAACAAGTAACACCCAAACCAAATTACAAGGTCCATCCTCCAGGAACTGATAACTGGTATGGACTGAGAAAACTTCTGCAAAATCAAAGCTAATCCCATTCTACTACATTCAGGGTCACAGTTTCTAAAACTCAGGATTTCAGTGTGCTCCTGGATTACTGCAGAGACCTGTCCAATGAGCATACTGTACCAGCTACGTGGATAAACAACATCTTTAATTTCTCAAGGTAATAAATCTGCCACTTTTCATCAGCCACTGTATTGCCATTATGGTATTTTTCTCAGGCTTCTTTCCTTCCTCTGTAAAGTTCTTTTTAAAAACAAATATGCCAATGATACAGTCCAAGGCATCAGAGACAATAGCACAGACACAGTTCAGTGACAATATTGCTGAAGTTAGAAAAACAAGAACTCAATATTAATTAAAAAAAAAGAAAACCCAGATCATGTCAATAAAATCAATGTAGGCAGAAGCACTGCTGTTTTAAGATGCATTACGTTGTGGCTGCCTTTTACTAAAAGAAGCTGTTTTAAAAAACGAATGTTTAATTAAAGCTCAAACCAGCTTTTGGAAAGACAGCCTTACAGTTGTTTCCTAGAAGTAATTTCAGGAATTTAAGAATAAAACTGATAAGGAAGACCTGGCCAGAGCCTGTCAAATAACCACGCAGTTTGTCTCAGCTCCCAGGTTAACAGGGGTCTGTGTATTCTACACAGGGTTGTACCTTAATCTGTCTCAGTTGTTAAATGGCTAAATAGTAGCTGAAGTGCCTGGCGGAGCATTCAGTGTTTCTCAAGAATAACTCAGAGTTTTCTGGGAGGAAAAACCACTACTCTGATGGCTCTGAGTGTTTCTTCAGCTTCTCCTCTTATCCATCTGAAGGATTTTCTGGAGTGCCTACCTGAATAGAGGTGCTTATTAGAAGTACTCATTTCAAGAAAGTGTTTTGAGAGTGAAACGAGTTATAATAGACATTCAAGAGGTCCTTTGGGTAAATGAGGCTGCTACTGGAAAAGACAGAACATCCTTGCTGAATAAAAGATTTTTGTGAGCAATGACAAAATTAAGCATGAAGAGACCACGTCCAGACAGGGATGGTCTTTACCCTGGGTACTTCACCCTGATCTTTCTTATGTTCCACGAGAATTTTAAAGTGTCCAAATAATCTTTGAATTATCCCAGAAAAGTATTAAAGAAATTGATTTGTATTGTATTACATTCTCTAAAATAATTTTTTAAAAACCAAAACAATAGAGTGCTCCTGATCAGGACAGTTATAAAAATCAGAGTAATAAATTTTATGTTGTTTAGTTCCCGCTTACAGTATAAAACAAGTAAGATTTACAGTAAACTTTTAAATAGTCATCACTTGCTAGTATGAGGTCTCCTGAAAGTTACCCTTTGGAAAAAGGATGATCGCTTAGTAAAGTATAGGCCATGTCCAATAAAAACATACAATGAACACACTGTGTGGCAGAATTTAATATCCTTACTCTTGTGGGACTTGAATCTCAACTGGAACAAGACTGTGCTGTTGTACAAAGGGCACTGGTGAAGCAGCATGATGCAATGGCTACAATGCAAGCTGAGTGCAGAAGATTTACTTGATGATCTTTAAGGTCCCTTCCAGCTCTGACCATTACATTCTTTTCTTGGATCTACCGTTCGCTTCCAAAATAATTTTGCACATCACTTCTACAGCTCAGTTTCCTCCTTGAAAAAAAATGGGAATAACAATGGTTTCCCACCTTTGACGTTCACGGCTGAAAAGTGCTAAGTATTAATGTGACCTTGACAATGGAGAAGTTCTAAAGAGTCTGCAGAAGCTGCTGAAAGATCATTAGTGCTATTTATTTTAACAGCCAAGCACGTGGATGTTACACTGATGCTTACAGGGCTGGACGAGGAGATGCAGCATGATACACAAGATAGTGTGGTGCTTTTCATGCCCAGACAGACAGAATTATGAAAAAAAACACTGAGCAAAGGCTGGAATGAGCCTATCATGTCTAAGCGGAAGGCACACTCCCCTTCTGGGAGGACCTGAGCAATGTTTTGACAAATTTTCCATGCTTCTGTCCCATACCTTATGAAGTAGTTATAAGCAATCAGTCATAACTACTGATTAGCATGGCAGTACAAGGTAACTCACAATAAAACCTACTTCTCAGTAAAGGTGATTTGAAAATATGTTTCCCTTTTAAAGTGATAAAATGATCAGAAAACTGAGGTTGTGAGTATTTTGTGAATCTTTACCAAAGAATAGCAAAACCAAGACAATTCATCTTGCGAGTTCTAGTTCTCCCTAAGAGCATTTTTCATACAGAAATCAGCTTTATCTTCCTATAAAAATAGGGTGATGGTTTCACTTACAAAAATATTCAGTGCTTTATTTAGTTGCCTTTTCACTTTATTGCAATGAGAAATGGAAAGCCCTGAGTGAGTTACAGCAAAGGGTTCTCCAGCTTTTTACTCTGCTCTACGATTTCCTTTATGCTCTTCTAGCCTGTGTTAATTGTGCACCATTGCTGTCATTTGAGCATCTGTCCCCTGCTGCACTGAATCACCCGAAAGCAGCTCTTCCAGTCCATCTGTGACAGCTCCAAGCTCAGAGGAAACACTCTTTGTGGAAATGCTAATTCAATGTGGCAGGGGATAAGTGGGCTGGCAGAAGTGGCTTTGTGCATTTTAATAACTGACGAAAAAGGGGACGGGAATGACAGACAGAAACTGAAACAGAGAATATAAACTCTCTCTTCTCAACCAACCCAACATTCTTGTGCTTAATTTGTACTTTAAGGGACTAGAACTTTACTTTGAACATCGAAGATTCCATGCAGCACTCATAAAATACGTTATATTCTACCTCAATGTGTGTATAACAAATTATATATTTTTGTATAACATAGTTTAATATAGATTATATGCATTTTATTATATAAGAAGACATAGTGTGCTTGGAAAGTTTGCTTAGGAGGGTTTTTTTGTTGTTTTGTTTTGCTCTTAATGGAGATTAGGGCTATATAGCAGTAGCTTGTTTAAGATTAGAGAAGGCGGAGGAAGAAACAGAAAAGATCGATCAAGCAAAACCCTTTTCAACTCTGCCACTATCAGCATCTGCATGGGTAAACAGATGTAAGCACATAACATTTTTGTACTGCAGATTTATTCTTAAATTAGATATACACAACAGGTTTTTTTATCCAGCGAGGAACGAGATACTCTGTTATCTGTTGTATAACCTTGCCAGTGTAAATAAGAAATCTAGAGATTAATATATGACACATTTCTTCTAACAGTCTTACATCATTGCTGAAAAGGAATCTTGGATATCAAAAAGAGATCATTAATACTGAAATAACCCATTTCTCCTCTGCAATTTCGGAGCCTTCCAGACAGATTGAACTGTGACTTCAGCAACTTTCCTCACTCAAGTACAACTAATACATCACAATACTTAAATGGAGTAGATAACAGTGGGACTCCCAGTTAAGAGCATTCTGCTTCATAGGGAAAATAGTCAACCTATGGATGATTCAGTTACAGTGAAGCTGTGACTTACCGAATCCCTTGTGCCCTGTCCTATGCTGCTATTAAGCATTTATGTTCTATGTTGAACTACTGACCATTGAGGTGAGCAAGCCTCCCTAGGAGCTAAGGAGTTCCCTTAGCTATTAATTTTCTGCTTAGTCTCCTTGACACGAAGGAGTTTAGGTCCCTTGGAACAGAAGAAGAACTGCAAGTGTAAGATATGAATATTTGCCCTTGATGAGCTATTAAAAAAAAAAAAGTTGAAAAGAGATACAATATTTTTTCCATTTTTTCCAAGTCATGCTTTAAATGACCTTGGGGGAAAAGAAAAAAAAAATCTGTTACCACCCAGCAAACAAAGAGAAAGGAAAAACATTTGTGATAACGGAAAATCATGAAGCCATGTCAATACCCTTCTTGATTTTTTCAAATTTGATTGGCAATATTTGATCAGCTGTAAAGACAGTGTATGTATCATAATCTTTAGCCTTTCAGTCTACATTTACTGTACGAAACTCACTTTGATTTAAAACATAAACAAATCTCTTAACTATCTTTCCTATTTTGGAAGTTCAATGCAAACATAACTTCATAACTAATATAGCAATGAAACTGCTGCAAGAAGAAATTTATAGTACATTAATCTCTAGATTCTGTATTTGGACTGGAAATGATTACATGATAATGGAGTAAATGCTTTGCTAAGTGAATACAAACTTAAATACTGTATATATCAAGCATGGACATGCTGAAGAATAAATCTGCAGTATATTAATTTACAGAGAGAACTTTCTTAAATGAAACCTTCTGAAATAATAAGTCCAGGGAAGTGAGCAGGCCATCATTAAAGGGCAGGAAGTAAATTCAATGTGCATCTATTAAATACAAGACAGCGAAGTGAAAAAATATCTACAGCCTTCAAAGTTTCCCCCCACTAAGTATGAAACAACTCTTAATGCAGCCTGGAGGTATTTCCAAATTCATTAATGAAAATGGTCCAAACTGTGAGGTTATCCAAACACAGAAGGCTACAGATTCTGTAGAAATATTTCTTCTACAAAGAGGAAAGGGCAAATAAAAGAACACTCCAAGACAGCACTGTTGAGTCACCAGGCCATCCACTCATCATGAAGGGACCTAAAAGTTTACAGTGGTTCACACAGACACATTCCACTCCTACACTCATGACCTGCCTTTTAAAAGTCAAACGCTATGGAAGACAGCCTGCAACATGCTGTTCATCTTTTTTATGAGAAAATATATGCAACTGTACTAAGAATAAATGTGGTTCTGCCTGTAAAGTCCTAGTAACCAGCTGTACACAAATGGTAGTCAACAGATGTCAAGAGGAAACAAAGTCCTCCCCGCCTGGTTTGCTGTCATGCACTACTAGCATTTAACCATGACCATTTCTACAGCTCCAAGTCAGCTGTAAGCCTCACAGTCTTATGAAGAGTTTGAGTAAGGGAGTCATCAACAAATTTCTTAGGCTGTTTTCTGTCTTTCATCTCAAAAAACGCTTCTATGCTAACTTGACATAAATAAATAAATAAAGATAATATCACCCCTCCCTTACTCTTTTTCCCATTCCCGTGATCTTCGGTTAAAATTAAACCAGGTTAAACTGCTTAAAAGATCCACTCTGTAGAACCAAAACAGGGGAAAATAGGTTATTCCAAAGTTAGAATTGATTGTGGCCCATGGAAAGAAATGGCAAGATACGATGGACAGACTTCTGAGCACAGACTCACTCCTTTCTCTAAGGTACCCTGAAACAGAGCAGAAAAATTTCCACTTTCCCAGTAATAAGCATGTATGGCTTTGCCCTTGGCTGAGATTTAAACATTTTTACTAATAGTTTTGCTATGAAAGACTAATATACACATAACTTAAAATTAAGTTGCACTGCTCTGCTTGAGATTCTTGAGTATCACTAGGGAAGCAAGGCTGAGATCAGGCTTTTGACTAAATAAGAATAACACTGAGTGCAGTACAAGGAAGGAGAAACAGTTCCAGTGAACCAACAATTATTACCAAAGTATGTTTTACATCCTTATTTGTCACATTTCCTACTTCTTTTTTTCCTTTGATGGAGGCTGTAGTTTCTAGGACTTACACTGTTCTGTCCTCCATGAAGTCACATCTGTGAAAAGGGAACGTAAAAAATTCTTTCGAATTTTAGCTATCCACACTGAAAAGTCATGAAGAATGAGGTTGTGATAGTTTACACCAATAAAGACCTCGCTGTAACTTGTTAGAGTGGGTTATAAAGACATAGACCCAAGCATTTCAATGGATTAAACATTGCTTCACTCAGTCTTGCCCAAGTTCTCATTCTGCAAATGGAACTGTGCCATTTACGTCATTTCAGCTATGCAACACCAAGTACAGCAACCTATTTTTATAAAGCTGGGTCTTTGTGACTAATGGCCATCTACCCAAACAAAATGCTCCCTTCCACTGATAAGTGTATTGCAGGAAGATAGCATTATATTGGTTGGCAAATAATGTTTCCCAACTTGAGGAAACAGATGGGAAAGAAGATTGTCAGACAGGTTTGAGAGGCACAGGACAGACAAGAACAGCAAGAAAGGTGATGAAACATCATGACCTCTACTCCACCCAAACCACAGGCCACCCACATTCATTCTCCAATAGTTACAGATGAAATAGGGATTGACTCTTCCTAGCTTCTTCTGCTCTCCTGCTATGCCCTAAAGCACTGAACTATGGCTGCAGCTCCTGCACAAACTCAGTAAATACGCAGCTAAACCCTCTGCATCTCTCCTACATGAACCTCAGATCTCCAAGAGCACACTAATCCAGCTGCAAGAAAGGGCCATATCCCTACCTGGGCACATACTGAAAAGGAGCCCAAGGGAAGAGAACAATCCCCAAAGTCAGTCAGTGAAAAATAGACTCACTCTCTGTCTCACCTGTATACACAGAGAAAAAATAGAGGAATGAAAAGGTGCTAGTGAAATAAGAGCAAGAAGATGGAAAAGGATAAAGGGCAAGAATACAGACATTTCAAAAGAAAGACACATAATAGAAATTTTTAAAAATGCCCCTGCAACCTGTCACAAAGGGCTTTTGGAAGCTTAGCTTTGAGCTTTGGAAGAAAAGCTTAATAAGAATGCAAAACTTAAAATTATGAACCCATAAGGGATCTTATTATCCTCAGTTAGTTTTCCAAGGCAGAAGTACAAATCTGAGAGAGAACCGTTGATTAGCATCCTAATGCTATGCTAGTGCCGGTATATGTATGAATAACTGAAACCAGACCTGTGCTCTGTCCTCCTCTCCCCAACTCTTTCCAGCTGCTTTTCTAAGTGTACTGTCACATTCCTTGGAGCAAGAGGTGTGCTGTTATCCCTTTGATAGCACTCTCATATTTCTTTTCTGATTTTTTTTTTAATACTGCCTTGAGAAAGCTATTATTCAATGCAATCACAAAAGAGAGCTGAACACGGCAAATAGATGATCCCTTTGGTGTTCAAATTTTTGCAAAAATTGCTATTATTTCATTGTTAATAAATGCCTTGTTTTGGATTCTTGAAAGAAAACCCTTTTACAAAAATAATGTGCTGCACTCATCATTGGCATCTTTTATCACACAGCAGACATAAGCCATCTGCAGTTAAAAAGAATAATTTGTACTGTCTTGCCACAAACCATTTATGGATTCCACCTGAACTGGAGTCATTATCAAGTCAGCACAGACCTTTTCTGTAGGTAAATTCAAAGAGGGTGTGCTTTTCCTAAACCTACAGCACATAGAATAAAATGCCTTACTTATTTACAATTTTTCCTCTCAGTTACTTTTCTTTTTATTTCCCTCCTCCCACTTTGTTCAACATATTTCCAGGAGCTAAGTCTTTCAGGAGATAACTTCCAATAATATAACTTCTGTGTATCTGCACTTTTTCAAAGTGATTCCTGATATTCTGTGCTCAGGAGAGAGGAAATGAGTGATAGGGATAACTAAAGACCCTTCAAGGTATCCAAGTAATTTTGAAAAATCTAAGCCAATCACAACTAGTTGTCAAGGTCTTAGCACCCAAATAGTTCACATTACAGACTCTTTGAAATTATCTTCCTTCCCTTTCAAGTCAAAAGGTCCTCATTGATTTAAGTTGTGCAGGATCAATCCTGTTAGGCTAAAGTGTATGCCAAAAATCTGCCAGAAACTAATAGGCATGACATTGACAACAACACTTAATTCCCTGGACAAATGTGGGTGTTTACCTGACGTGAATAAGAGTTACACCTTCAGAGAGCTTTTCTGATAAACCCTCCTGTATGTATCAACTACAGTCACTGTGAATTTTAGTTCTAAGCAACAAACCCTCAACCACATTTGCACTTTCCCTCAGCTTTCTCATGCAATGCCAACATTTTGTTATTTCCTATACTGCCAAATTGCTTTTCGTAAACTAAGGTGGAGCTAATTTAGCAGAGGCTTTGCAGAGTAAGGATAAGTGAAGTTTTCTATAAAGTGATTTTTTAAACACGCCTTCATAAAAACTGTCAGAGAGCCAGAAAAAGTGTTTTAATGAAAAGGGCCATGTTTGTAAAAACAAATCCTTTTTAATGGCACACGGTGGCCAACAGCAACAGTGGCCGAGGCTGGGGCTGGGACCCTGCTACAGAGCAGAGATGGCTTCTCTCCTAATGACTGTAAGCCTACCATGAACTCAAATCTGAGCAAGGAATTTGAGATTATAGCCATGGAGCATCATTACCTTTCATCACTGCCTCTTTGGCTTATTCATGGGATCTGGATGGATCCCAGAGGTTTCTCAGTCCTCATTAGGCTTTGCAAAATGAGTCTCCTTTACTTGGAGATGCCTACTTGGCAAGGATCCTCTCTTCTCTTTCTTCTCTCAGTGCCTGTTTTGTTGCAATATTCAGGGTTCATATTGGGCCAGATGGTTTTTCAGAAGGGTTGAACTACACTCACAGCTTATCTTTAACAATGAAGGAAAGGCTGCTCATATCCTCGTTATTTCTTACAGCTGCCTACATACACCAAGTAAAGATGTCTTCCTAAAATGAAGTTTACATTTAAATACCATGGAAAAACTTCATCAGGACCGCTTTTGTCACTGTTTCATACTCTTCAATATATGTACTGTACCAGACTCACTCACTTGCAAACACACAGGGTCAGTGACCTGTGTAAATGTTCCTGATCTTTCAAATATGAGCTCTGCTCCCCTAGCCCCTAAACAAACAGAAAGATCATTTATGTAAGGATGCATCTACAAAAGGTTTGTGTTCAGAACACACAAACATGTATGTGGCTTTCTATTCATAGCACCTATCATACCAGCATGAAAGCGAATTCATGTGGATGAGCTGGCAAAGAAACAGTCTTTCAAGTGGTTAGTCCAATGTTCAATTCACTTGAGTTGGCCAGATAGGAGCACTCCCTTCTAAATCTGAGATCCTCAGTCTCCCGACTCAGAAGTACAGGTGTGGCCCAGCCAGAACTGAATTGTGCGAGTAATACAGAATCCAAAAACAATTGGTTTACCTGTTAGAAAAACAGACCCACTGAAGTCAGAATGCATTCTGTTTTGAAGAATGGTCATGAATAATGTGCCAGATTACAGCCTCCTTTTGGTTGGACACTGGCTTGTTGCTTTCAGGTCTTTCAGGGACCTTTAAAGTCATTCCCAATTTTTCTAACTCTTTACATTTGGTTTATCAAACTTTTCAACTTCAGGAGAATTGATTATTATACTCATTAAAATTGCAAGGTGATTTCAACAGTGGCAGTTCTTTTCTCTCTTACTCTTCATGCTTCCCTGATGTAATTTCTATCACCAATTCTGCCCTTATTGTATTTTTTCCTTCAGTTAGACTAATTAAAGAAGTATCTTTGGTCCCATGGTGAGCTCACAACAGTAGCTTCTTTGCCTAAAGCAACAGTGAACAGAGAAAAAAACAATCAGATCAGTTAATTGACATTACTGACAGGAACTCTGATCTTTAAAGACTCATAGATGAGGTTTTCATAAGTTTTTTTCACGTAGCAACTTTTTTATTCCCTCAAGATTTTAAAGGAGCTGGTTAGCAAAAGTCTGAGTTTCTGTTAGTGTATGCTGGTCTCTGTTTACCTAGATGAAGGACAGACAAACCAAAAATGTATGATGTCAATGGGAGACTGAGTTGGCGTTGACTATAGCCACAATGAAGGTTAGGATTTCTGCCTAACGGATGTCTTACAAAACAAGCAAAATATTCTAAATGTTTAATACAAAAAATTCAACATAAAGCAATAGTATACCATAAATGTGCCAGTTTTTTATTCCTTGTAAAACCAGTAATAATGCAGTCAGATAACATCTTGAAGAAACATGCAATTCGGGTTTATTTTCCAGTAGTGTTTTATTCAATGCTGTAAAATGGACTTGAAAGACTCTAAATATTTCTATTAATTCTGGGAAATTCCAGTTTTCTGGTAGCAAGAATTAAAAGCTGGGAATTTATTATGTCTCAATGGAAAGTTTGCTACTAAACAGTTATCATTAGGCAGTACCAAGAAAACCACTTGCTCTCAACATACTTTCCTTCCCATAAACCAGTGAGCCAGAACATTTCCATTGGAAAAGGAAGAGGAAATAAATGAATTTAATATAAACCACCAAATGTTTTTGGTCAGACCTCAATTATTTTCAAAAGCTTCATGGGGTGGCAGTAGTTCTGTTTCAAATTAGGGAGATGTCCAAGCTGCACACATCAGATCAGGATCTGACTTCCTCAGAACACAGGGATGCTGCGATGCCAGGCCAGTTCAGTTTAGTGTAAAAACAGAAAGCATGTGCATAAATTCAGCATGAATACAACCAAGGAACACAGGTGTTTTGTTTTGGAGCTTCATCTGTACTCTTTTCCTAGAGAACTTCTAATTTGACTATTTCAAAAACCACTGACTGGGCAAAACTGGGTTGATCAGCCATGATTTCTTCTTCTCTATGCAGCTTAGATCTAGAATCAGCTAGTTCTCAGTGTTGAAACTTGCTGCTATTTCTAGAAAAATTATACTTCTCGTTATTCTGTGACGTTGAATAGTTAGACTACTGCTGACCTCAGTCATCAATTTGCCTTAAATTTTAATATTAAGACCTAGCTGTGCTGCCACTGAATTCCATGGTACAACTCTCATTGGTGGACATTGCTGGTTCCCAAGGAATATACTGTACAAATAGCAGGAATGCTTCAAAATCATTAGGAGCTTTATACATATACCTTTATATAATGTTTAACATTAATTTCTTAGCAGTGGTAGGCACGAATCTAAATACTGCCATGATCAAATCCACATGGAATCGATAATAATGACAAATAAATCATTAACATAAAGATTAAATCAGAAAGTAATCCCTGTGGACTTCTTGCAGGCAAGTTGTGAATTATTCAAATACACACTGATACATGTAAAACAAGAGATTTGGAGCATTGGCCAAATATTCTGAATTCAGGCTGTCTTAGGTTTGGACCAAATCAACCACATGGTTCTTTGACTGAATGAGCATGCTAAAGCCTTTCTTTTAAATCTTCCACAGAGAAACATAATGTTACTATGGATTAGTTCATCCTAACTACGGGGATGAATTCCCTTTTGCTCTAATTCTGGTATCAACCTTGAGAACTTTCCTATTTGTTATTCCCGTCCTTTGCAGACTGGATTCCGGGGGTTTTCTTGGCCAGAATTTAAATAAAGTCACTACTGTAAACCAAAATTTTCTCTTACCTGACTGCATGATGCATGACAGGAGAAAGATGGAGGTGCCCCAGAACTGCCATTCTTCGTTGTTCCCCTTCCTTTGTTTCCTCACCAGTCCTGTAATGCACAACAAATCCCTATTGAGAACCTTTGTTATGCCGTTCACAAGTCCACCTCTAAAGTTTGTCTGAAGCTCTGGCTCAAACAGCTAATTAGAGATCTTACCTTTTATAGTCTCCTATACCCTTTAGTCAGCTGATCCTTAATCAGCTTTGCCCATTTGAATTCTCCCCCACATGGCTGATTCCAAATAAACTGAAATTTTGTTAGTCTGGTCAGCTGCCTTACCTTCCTTTAATTTGGTCTTGATAGTTTGATCACACAGTCAAAATACAATTACTCTGCAGGCAAAAACTGAAGCCTTAAAACAGATTGTATTTAGAAATACAGTCTTTGAAAAACTTTTTTTAGAAAGGGTGAGATTTTCATATAATTAAAAAGTGAAAGGTAAGGAAATATTTTACAAAAAGTAACCATGAAAATTCTTGCTATGAACTCATTTTCAGTTCAGAGAACATGAGTGACTTTCAAATCATTCTTACGCTTTCATCAAGACTGAATCAAAAGAGGAATAAAACTCTAAAACTGGACTTCAGTGGAACTTATTTTCTTAAGCCCTTTTGCTGAAGAAAGACAGTTTCTACCAGAATCATATATGAGGAAAAACAATTAACAATCAGCACCATTTTGTAGGCAGGTTTAGTTTTTCTTATCGATTGGCAGTACGAAATAGATTACAGTTGAATTCTATTTTTTAAAACTGTTAAAGATTAGCAACTCTCCTGTTTCGCTGAGATAGCTTCTAAAATCTCACAAAATATGAATTAAAAGTTTAGAGCAACTGCCCTGCATCCTTTCTGAAAGGAATGAGATTAAATCACTATTGAAAAATTCACTATCCGTTATTTACTAGACAAGGACAGACCTTTTAGACAGTTGGCTTCATCTATGCAGATCCCTGACAAGGATGTTAAAAGGTCATTCTAAATAGTGTCCCTTAGGGTCATTTGGGCTTGAGTGGAACTGTCCACAACTTATTTGCTACAGTCCACTGCTTTTAGGTAGATATGAAAAGAGCTTTGTGCAAACCACATATTAAGACATCTTTGTGTGACCTTGCTTTACTTTTTTCAGAGATTCTGGACAGATCTCATCTTTGTGGCAAAGGTCAAACGGGAAACATCTTGAAAAGAGCTACTGAAGCAACAAGGGAATGTGAATCTTTCTGCTCTTCTGCTCTCAGCCATGAAGTTACTGTACCTTATGAGTAAGTTCATGGTTCTTTGTTCCTTTGAGACTATTTATTAAAAAATAAGCCTTTGAAAGCCCTCTTTATTTTCAGTGTGAATCATATCATTAAAGGGAGGAGGCAGAAACAAGCTTAAATGTTTTCACTGGAGTCACCTTTGTTAGTTGAGGGGAATGATCTGTATTTACAAGAGATGAAATACAGGTCTGTGAAACATAATCACAGGGAATGTACTGGTACTTGAAAACGACAGTTGTACTGAAGAATATCTTCTTCTTGAATTACATTTTATTATAGAAACCTGACAGTTCAGAACGCTTGATCAATTGTGAAGTTCATAATACTATATTTCTATTACCTTTTAGCACCCAGGAGAAATAGAAAAAGAAACAAATCATTCCACATCTGACCAGCATCACAAGTTTTACTAGAACATTACATTATTTTTTAAGATCTTACTGATTGTCTTGATGTGCCCTCATATCAATTCTGTTTCATAGAAACCAGTTGTTTTTTTTATTACAAGATCTGTTACAATTCTGCTCTCAATTTCAGAAGAAACCGGCCGAACCTCACTGAGATAACCAAGTAATAATATGTCCCACCCAACGCAAGATCACATTTATAGGAAACAGGCTGTTATTAAGATACCCGAAAATGGTGAGTTATAGAAACAAGAAAACAAAGAGCACTTCCATCCCTAGCCTTCCTGATATTAAAGGTAAGAAAGTAGAAAAGAAACACTTCTCTAATCTGCTGCTGTGCTGAACACATGCCCAAGGCCAAGGTCATTTTGCAGTGCAGTACTCCTGTGGTCATGTATCACTGGACAGATTAAACCAGGGTTTAATCTGAGGGCTTAAATGGAACCAGTAGAATGCTGTTGTGCCAAAAGATGACTAGTTTTAGAAACAATTGAATTAAAGGAAGACATTTCTGTTGAAATCACATTTCTGTATCTTTCAAACAAAACCTTGGTATCACATGAAGAACAGGCAGCCAATGAAAAACAGATGATAGGCTTTTTTTTGTAATTTACATAATGTTAAATTTTGATACACAGTGGTATTTGATTTCAATTTTTGTAACACACAGAGGATGCTGATTTACTTGATGTAATGTCAAATTACAGCTCTATGAAATTTAGTATTTCTAAAAATATGGCCAAAAAATGCACTCATCTCAAAATCAAGCTGAAAAAACATGATTCTGGCTTTCAAGAATCTGCATGTGCCAATAAATCAAATCCTTTTTTCAGTGTAAAAAATAGGACGTGCTTATTTAGTGTAATATGACCATAATGTTATCTCACAAAAGTCCACAGAACACATGAAACATTTGTCTTACAGTCCCTAGGTGAAGACATTATCATTTTCTTCTTGTCACTCAACACCGAGCATGTTAGATAACAACTTATAATAGAATTTAATATAATGGCTTCTCCAGTCAATACTGGGATGAAGACTGAGATTTTCCTAATGGGATCTGAGCAGCCAGATCCCTTAGGCAGCATGGAAGATCATATCAGCTTTAAGATACAGCCAAGCAAAAAATTATGTCAACATAATTTTAATATTGGAAAAGTCATTGCCTTCACTACCTTAAAATGAAAATTCTCACATAGAAATGTATTTCTAATGGAATGTTCTTGTGAGAAATATCCTTTCCTCAAGAAATTTTTAAGATTCTGCAACTTCCCTCCTTTTTCCATCTTGCCAATAGAAGGAGAAAGTAAAAGAAACAAACAAAAAAATCTGAAACTATTTCACTTTTTAGCCTTTGTCTTTGTAATCATTTAGCCCCACTTAAAGGCTTAAATGGAAAAGGAATTGGAGACTTTCATAGAGAGCAGGTTAGAGAAGAGGTTTGCTAGCTGGTTTACCACCTAAATCACACCATTTCGGGATGTTTGAAGAAGCACTAAATAGCTAGTATGTTTTGAAAGCTCCAACAATACAGAGGAAACCTAACAGCTTCATGTGTGCCCCAGATGTTCTCAGTATCATCTGCTTAACCTGAGACAAGTATGCTAAAAAAAAAATATTCCCTCCTTGGGTCTCTTTTTATGGGAAAGAGAATACAGCTTTTCTTTTACAATTTACAGCATCAGTCTGCCTGAGGCTGCACCAACACTACTTGGGTAGCAAGTCTAACATGCAATTAGTTACAAAAAGATTGCAGACCCGGGTATTGACTACAGGCATCCACCGGGAACCAAACTTCCTCTTCACCTCTTTGATCTAGTCCTTAAAAATAAGCAGGTGATGATAGGACAGTTTCACCTATTGTTGCTTTTCCCAATACAACAATCAATCACTTTAACAGAATTCAATCTGATAAACCAACTTTTATTCTCAGCTTTTCTGGTTCAATTACCTTGTAATAACTAAAACTATCCAAGCGGCTTAAAAATCAGTCACTGGTGGTCTTTCATGTACACTCCAATCTGATTCTTGGGAAATGAACTGAAATTATTGAAAATAGCTCTCCAGTTGAATCCATATACTGCTAGAAACCAAATATGTATGAAGGATACAGGACAAGAAACATAAATTGATTTATGTGAATTTAAACATCACTGCACTATATAGCTGTCTTTTATTGGGATATGTGTAATAAAACATCTTACTATCAATATTTTAATAATGCAGGGATGCAGTAGCAGTTGTGACACTTGAAAATTTTAAATTCCTCATTTAAGTTATTGTGAAAGCAAGCATCATTAAAAAGTCTCTATTTATATTTACTTTTCATGTATAACATAGAAACAATAGTTTATATGCTATTATACTATATAAATACATACTATAGTATATACATCCCTATTTATATGTATTTTTGTTCACACCTCACCTAGAAACAGGAAAAATACGAACTCCTAATTGCAGGAATGGTGTCTTCCTGGGGGAGATCACAGTATAAATGGACAAGGAGGGCAAGGATGGGGGGGAAAAAAGAAAGCCTTCTTACAATCGCTTTATGATCCGGAGCTTTGGCACTGAAGGAGTAGAAAGTTTTCCCCACAGCACCACACAAAGCCTCTGACAGAACTAAGAACGAAACCAGAGCTTCTAAACTACTGTCTTATGATCTCATCACATGGTCAAAATTGTCTGTAAAATATTAAAGGTTTAGTAGGAAACTATGTTGTGACTTAACGTGAACAGTTGCTAATATAATGATTGAGTTTGTATCTGTCTTCTGAACTGCTGGACATAGCAAAAGAGTTCACCGAGTGGTTGACTCTGCCAATAAAAAGAATATGCAAATGTATTTAAGATACATCTTTTTTCAATAATTTTAATGTAGTTTTTTTCCCCACTGACTTTCCTGAAGGTAGTTTAGTGCTGATGTGTTATTGTTGATTGTTTGTTTGTGTGTGTGTGAGACAGAGAGAAAAAATTAGATTTTTGGATTGATGAAAAAATAATTTCCTTGAACACTGAATCCCACAGGAAAAAAGACTGCCTCTTAGCAATCCTAAAGAGTTTTCACCCAAGAAAGAATAACATTCTGGCTAATCTTCGCATGTGTTACATTTGAACCACACTGCTGAAATGCTGTTGCAAACTATGGCATGTCTTACAGCCATCATACAGTGATGCTAAAAGCATCACTGAAAAAGTGACGAGTTATACTGAAATAAGAAGATGAGAAGTAAATGGAAGCAGCTACTTCCCCCTCTTCCCTGTCACACACAGACACACAAAACAAAGCACAGAGAAAAAAGTAAAACAACTCCTTTTCTTCAGGAGTTGCGATGTTAAAAAATGAGAAAAGTTTAGTGGTGCAACACAGAAACAACAAATAAGGGTCTCCAGAGGGCTTTCCTAGAGCAATATTCCCTGTCAAAGAGGAACAACTTTATATACAATTCGCAGGAGGATCTTTGGGCCATTGGACTGCACAGAAGGCCATCAATGCCTACCTATGCTGTACTTCCCTACAACTTTCCTCTGCTTATTTTCAATTCCCTGAAGCAAAACAAAGCCAATGCCAGGGTCAGAAGCAGGAGCCATATCACAGTGCTGTGTGGTGCCTAGCATGGGATAGAGAAGCAGGGTCTGAACAGAGGTGTTGGGTCTCAGTGAGGTTACTCCCAGCCTTTGTGTGTGAAAGAATCAATCAAAGTTATCCAGTGACAAAGGTTCAGTCAGACAGAAGCCAGTGCATCTCAGAGATGAGCACCCAGCATGGCTCTGTTGGGCAAAGGACTCTGCAGAGACCAAGTGAGATACAGCCACGCACGATGGAGTTAGACAAGCAACTGAATAAAATACACAGCCCATTGCTGCAGATGAGCTCCACGTGGTTGTTAGGCCACGTGTCCTCATGGACAGGATCTAGTGTCAGATTGCATTTGCAGCAAAGTCCTTGTCTAGTTTTCTACTGACAAGTCATCCAGTTTGCTCCTTTGGTTTCTGCTGGCTTTGGCTGTATCCACCTTCAAGGTCCCTGTAAAGACTTTAAACCAGAGCAAAATTTATTAACATAAGATGGAAGGAAAAAGTCACAGGAAGCATTAAAAGGTTGAGTAATCAAACTTAAAATAATCTCTTTTTTTTTTTTTTATTAAATTACTGTACTGGTAGAACGTGTTACTATGTCTTATTAGTACAGTGCTGAGATTATGAAAAAAAAAAACCACCAAGCTACACAATAGAGGTATAGAAGTATGAAAATAAACCAGATGCTGGGGAAAAAAAAAAAGGAAAAGAGGATAAGTTGTGGCACCACACAATTTTCCTCTACAGCCTCAAGTCTCACTTGCCTCATCAGGTCAGTGTAATATGATTGTCACCTATAAAAATCACAGTAGTTTTGTTTTTATACATATCTCATTTCTCCAGGCTGTAGCTCTTTTCAGCCAAAATAACTTCTTTCACCGCATACCACAACAGAGATCCTCTCCTCCCACACGCACCACTACCATTCCCAGTTAGGTTATGTTCAGTTTAATTTACAGACCTGCTGGAACAGGAGACAGCAGTTTTTTAGATGTTTGTAGCATGTCTGTCTGACACTGTACGAACAACGTAATCTTAAGGGACCATATTTTCCCTGCCCTTTATGCAGGGGCTGAAGTGGATCCACCTTCTCTCTACTCCCTCTTTCTCACGTAAGAATCACAGTCCTGTAAGTTGCCCCCGAATTGCTGCTTATGGAAAGCAAAAGGTATTGTACTCTAACAATAAATTAATACGAATAATGTTTTAAAGTTTGTATGTTAGCAAATATTTTAGCAGTCAATTTTAAACATTCAGTTCCTTAGCAAAACTTCCCATCTGACAAACAAGAGGGGCTGCAGGTCTTGCAGTGGGAATAGGTTTAATGTTGTCCCCTGACTTTAATGCTTAACTGAAAGATTCCTTTATGAAATAATCTTGGGTGATTTAAGCAGAACTCATCACAGAACTGGATATTTTTCTGAAGGGTCCTGAGGTAGCATCCGTAAATCATTGCAGCACACAATTCTCCAAAGGTGGCTGATGGGCCACCAAGGCATTAGAATGAACGGGCAAAGAAACAAGTCTGGTTTGCAATTCAGGCTCAGCAAATAATTAAACCAGCAGAGTTAAGAAAAGTGATGTTTATACTTGAAAAAAATATATCTGTCTCCACCTTCTCTCTTGTTCAAAAGCTGGCATAAAATCCACATAGATATTTTGCAATTATCAAATACAACCTACCCACTCATGACCAATGCATTCTTATGATGAACTAAAATTCCTAATACCAGTACAGTGCTACAGAAGGTATATAGCATATTTTAATCAAAACCTAATGCATGTCTTTGTTGATAATGATTCTTAGTTTTTATAAACAATATTAAGACCTCCAGTAAAACTTTTTACTCCTTCCTTCAACAGTAACTATAAGCTGATGGCAAAAATCACTAAACTTCTTATAGAACCATTTGATGGATTTAACACCTTAGCTTCTTTTGCATGTAAACCGACTCCAGAAGAAACAAAGTGATCTGACATTGCTGTAACTCCAGCCTTCTCTGATTCTCTCCAAAACTTTACCCTTCTAATTAACAAAAGCAATAGATTTTGTCACTTTCCTGCCTATTGACCCGTTCCAGATCTATTCCTAGCACAAAATTTTAAGATTCCTGTTTTTAATATTTTTTAAGATAAAATTTCCCTTTTTATTCTTAATTCTCTAATTGTTTGTCTCACATGTTCTTTTGATTAATTACTATACTTTGACTCCCTGCCTTCATTTTTCTTCAAGTCTCTTGTGATACTTCTCAAAAGCTTTTTGAAATGTAAACAGTAATACAGTCGGGCTGCTTTCCTTACCCACTGCTATGTGGATTTGTTCCAAATACTCTAATAAATAGTTCAGTGTGATTTTCTTTAGTTGAATCTGTGATGATCAAAAATCATCACATTGAAGAATTTTAGGTCATCAGTTCTCACGTTTTAACTATTGAACATTTTTAACATCAGATTTAAGGAAATGCTTTTGAAAAATATTCATATACATCTCAATTCATAAACAGTTTTGGCTGGGATTTAATTTCTGGATGTGATAAAAAGCTCATTAAAACATGGGCATTAAAAACTCCTAAAAAGATGTTATTTCCACTTAGTCTCACATATGTGGAAACATAGGTATCTGAATGTGTATGCAGAAGTGTATCACATTTTGTTCAGCCACGATTCCTCTTGCAATATGAGAATTTATTAAAGGGGAATATATGCTTTCAGACTAAAGATTAATTTTTAACCAATATCATAAGCTACTGTTTCTTCTTTGGTAGAGGAAAGTTGTTGTTGGCAGTTGTTCTTAATTCTTGTTTTATGGGGACCAGTGCCCTAAAATGCAAAGATTTTTCATCTTCCTCCTTTGATTATAGGGTAAACTATATTACATCCATACTTACATCTTCTCCCCTAGCCCATATCAAATGTTACATCTGAAATACATCTCTGACAGAGATCTGGACTCTCAGCCATTTAAAGTGAATTATTAGTCAACTACTATTTCTTTTGTGGAAGGAGAAGCATTTTGCTATTTGGCATCTGGCGGTCATTTAAAGCACTGGCAAATCCTCATGGAGAGCAGTACACATATCTGATTTGCTTTCAGTCATTTCTTGGCCTAAATGCCACCCTACTACTTTTCTTGGCAAATAGGAAAAAAATTAATCTGTTGGGTGGGGCCAGATTTCAACCGCTAGGTTTTCACTATGCTTTGTACTAAACCAGATCCGTAAGAACTATCTAATGTGTAAAAATCTGTTGTTTATACAGATCTGCAGCTGGCTCTGTCCCAGTTGCTCGAGAGTGATATCTAAACATAAAATAATCTCTATATAAACTGTGGGTTTGTAAAATATGTAAGCGCTCTGTGTTTGTTCAGTCCAGATCGCTTGCTAAAACTGAAGGTTATGCCTGGGTGATAACCATCAGATGTCAGTTCAGATAGGAATTCAAATTCTTCTAAAGTTTAATGATGTCCCCCATGAGATGGGGACGGGTTGGGTAGGATTTTAAAGTGTACCATCAGCACATGCAAAAACTAACCCCTGGTAACTATGCTTCCTTGAATTCTGTGGAATTAAAATCCGGTGAAGGAAACAACCTTTAAATACATACCTAATTATGAGATTGCAGCCTTTGAATCAGCAGAGCTACAATCAGGAACAATGCTTCTTTTCTGATTACACAGAGATGCTCCTGCTCTAAGGATTAACTGCTTTGAAGGGTAACACACATTAAGGTTAAAACATCTCCCAAAAAATATTAGGCAACAAAATACATGTGTAGTTGAATGACACGACTCATCTCATTAAAGGTCTTGTCTTCAGTGCAAAAGGTAGATAAAGCAGTAGTCAGTGCAGTTCTCATACAAGGCAAATTCACCAGTCAGCAATAAAACCCAACTCTGCAACGACATTTAGGGTTATGGGGGTTAATCTTAGGATAGCAGAAACATATTAGTTACATCAAAGTTGAAAAAAGCATCTTTTTATGTGAGAAGAGACTACCATGGGCAACTTAAAATAATATCTGAAAAAAAATCACAGATACAGTCTGGTTTTAATGTCTGCTTGATGGGAAAAGCAACCAGAAAGGTCAGTAGGTCATTTTTAGCAAATTGATTATTTTAGGTTTTTCAATGTTTTCAATCTGATAGAACCATAAATACTGCACCCCTACTTCAGCTACATAGACTACCACTTACTAGAGCACATTCTCTGCTGTTAGTAGAGTTCAGTGATCAGAAATAGCACATGCAGCCTTCTAAATTTAATTCTTTCTTTTCTGATTCTTTCCCATAATCTTCTGCAAACTTTGAAAGCCAGGATCTCCTGTGAATTAGATGCCACCATATTAAACATGGGGGCCCATCTCCTTTGGAAGATATTCCATAAATGAGCACGTCAATGCAGCACTCCGCAATAGCTCCTGACAAGAAGAGCTCCAATGTGAAGTTTCTTTCTCCTCAAAGTTACCAGGCAGCTGGTACCTTGTCCTCAAAACCCTTTACTCTGAAACTATCAGCTGCCATGGGATATGTTCACTATAAGCAATAAAAATGTTGCGTGATGTTGCGTCAGCTCATACTTGCCAGCATGATCTTATAGAAATTTAACGTATACTCTTAAATTCATTCACATAGTAAAAGAAGTGAGAATCCTTGAAATTTATCACACTTTGAATCTTCAAATTGTCTTCCTTTTTATCTAGCCGACTATTCAAAGGAATAGAGTATAGCTGTCCTGATTAAGATCTTCAACTTAATTTGTGACAATCTTCTCTTCCAAATCTCATCATTTCAATCCTTTTGGTGTCCTTCCTGTATTTAAATTCTTTTAGATTAAATTATTGCAAAATACTCTTTCTGTATCATGAGACAACTTAGAATACACGTGGTTTCTCCAAAACCACAAAACTTGTTGGGTCAGTAGTACCCAACATGCGTGAGGATGTGTTTTCTACGTGTTACAGAGTTGGAAGCAAGGTAGAGGTGTGCTCTCCCACAGCTAGTGAACCTTAGTTAGCATGCTGTTAAACCACTCCAGCTTCATTATTCTCACAAGCTTTTAGTTGCCACTTCTGCTGTGATTGCATGAGGTCTCTTCAGTTCTATGGTAAGGCAGAGCACCTATTAGTTGCCATTAATATAGAAACTAGATTAGAATCACAGAATCATAGAATGGTCAGAGTTGGAAGGGACCTTAAAGATCATCATGTTCCAACCCCCCTGCCATGAGCAGGGACACCTCTCCCTAGAGCAGGTTGCTCCAAGCCCCATCCAGCCTGGCCTTGAACACTTCCAGGGATGGGGCAGATTCCTAGACTGCACCTTTTAACTCTTTACAAAACTATACCCTCAGTGAGCAACGGCCTCATTCCAGTAGCTTACCTATGTCTGTATTTGTAAACCTTCTGGGTAAGATATTGATCTCTTTTCCAGCTATGTTCTCCCTACCTGCTGGAGTGATTTATTCTTGAGGAAGCAGGAAGCTGAAAAGACTCAACTTTTGTTCCTGTTTCCCTGTTAGGTTCAAAGTTAAGGTTACTTTGGTGACAATAACTATATATTTGGAACATGTCAAAAGCTTAACAATGTTCTGTTTTTCCCAAAGGGTACCCAGGTTTGCATTTATAGGATTTGAAATACTACAGTATTTCCCCAAGGATTCATACCAGGGGAGGAAAGGCTGAGGTAAGCAATTGTCTCAAAAGGGAAAAAAGAAGGTAAGAATGTCTTCACTAACCTGGAGAATCATGGGATCAGGTGAATATTTTTCTTTGGGAATAAGAGAGTCAAGATTACAGCTGAGTGCTCTCTTTGGGGATTTTGAATAATGTCAGGTGGCTGCAGTTAAATCTGAGTTTTTACTTCTCAGCCAGCAGCTGACACAATTTCAAACAGAAATCTACAACTCTCAAATAAAAATAAAGCCTAGACTACAATAATCAACACATTGCAAATACAATTAGTTATTGAAAGAGAAGTTTAGCACTTGTAACAGGGAGTGCAGTATCTTGATGTGGCAAATGTGCCTGTTGGGACCGCTGCTGCACCTGACAGCCTCTCCTTTACCAGCTGGTGTCTGCCTCTTGTCCTCTGCAACCCACATGCCCGGTCCTGCTCACCGTCCTCGATACTGTGATCTGTGCCCGTTGAGAGGGGGCCAGACCATCTGCAGCAGTTCTGCAGGCTGCATTTTCAGAAGTGCTCAGCTCTCACAATGGAGTCCTGATTTTCCGGAGAGCCTGGCGCTTATTCAGCCTACCAAATTTTCAAAAGTGCTTGGCCATAAGCGGTTCCTGTCGATATTAAGCATGCCTGTGTGCTCATCCGCAGCTGCTGCCTCTTTTGTAGGTCTTTGAAACATCTCCTTTCCCAGTGCTTGTGTCAGCACAGTGACCTATAATACTGTCAGGGTCATCTTTAGGATGTGAGGTCATGGCATAGTGACCAGCAATCACA
Organism: Thinocorus orbignyianus; assembly: GCA_013400375.1. NCBI lineage: Eukaryota > Metazoa > Chordata > Aves > Ciconiiformes > Thinocoridae > Thinocorus > Thinocorus orbignyianus. Next base: position 435,449 of record VXBW01005385.1, read on the forward strand.
GTCATAGCCAGCTGGTGGGGACTGTACTGCCCTGCTGGCATTCTACTAGCAAATGTGGGACAGACCCACCTGCAGAGCAGTCTCACAGTCTGTCTCATGGTGACCTGTCTTTAGCAGTAGAAGGTCTCCAGAGTCTCTAAGACAGATCTCAGATCTCAGACGGGGGAGAACTGAGAGGCTGAATTCTTGTGTGAGTTACTGGCTTAGCATTTCAGAGTGAATGCGTGGGTCTGTAAACAGCAGAGATAGGAGTTAAACACTGATTGCCTCTACCCAGTAGTACCTTTGCTTGCTATAGGAAGACTTGATGACATTTTGAAAAGAGATGCTAATCCTGAGATGAGGTTCACAACAAATTGCCCGTGTTTAACCCCACTTTGAAGTGCGCCATGGCAGATTTTCCTCATGCTTGTACCATGGACGAAGCACACAGGGTTCTCCCTGGATTTCTGAACTTTGGTCAGCTTCTCCAGAAATTAATCTGGATGGAAATGGTGTGCAGACAGAGAGCGAAATATTCTTGTTTTACAAACATTTCCCTGTATTTGTGAGGAGTGAGATTGCTACTTACCGGAATAGGAGCACAAGGAAGTAGAGCCAAATTTCCTGCTCCTCATAGGTAGAATAGGCACAGGACACTCACCTAATTGTTCAGTAAATATGTTTTTCTTGATTTCATGCCTCTCAATCTTCACAACAATTAATGTCATCCCCTTCCACCTGCAATTACCATTGGTTTGCTAATGCAGGTATAATGGTGACTTGCTTTCATGCCTTTTCACAACACACTGTGGTCTGGAAGTGCCAGTCTAACCCATAAGCAACAAAGGGAAAGCATAAATCGACTCTGAAAAGTGGATATGCAGAAAAGTCTAGTGTAACATGTCACTACAATAACTGAGCCAGGTTGGAGGGCAACAAAGTCTGGCAAGGGACAGATGCACTAAACTACATGACATAAGCAACAACAAATCACCGGATCATCTGAAAAAATCTAAAATGATTTTGTCTCATAAAAAGCTATTTATTTGCCTTCATTTTCAAAAGTTATCCTTTTATACAATGAGTAAAAAGAGCCTTTTAAAAATGATTAATCTGACAGTGTCATTCTTGAGTTCCACAACATCTCATGCTGTTATGACAAACAGTGCACAGTTCAAAAGAAAGGAATGTTTCTATCAAAGTATTCCACATGCAGAGTGCAGAGCCCAGCATGCAATAACTAATAGCCCAAACTACAGCAATATTTTTTTTTTTTAAGTTTTTCAACCTGAGAAGCATTCAGGTTTATCAAGCTGTGATCCAAGTCTTTTCTATGCATACAGTGTCCTGCTGTCTGTCTTGATTCTTTACTGACCACATTATATAGCAAACAGAGGCATTGTTTTTTAAAGGTTCTCCATTCAGCACCATCAAAAACACGGTTTCAGAAATGTCTTTACTTGTAACATGTATTTGGAGACGATTGCTCAATTGGGCAACTAATAAATGGTGCAGATTGAAAAGCAATTATAAAGGATGGTCATTTCAGGATAGGGTGCTTGAAAATCATAGAATCATAAAATGGTTAGAGTTGGAAGGGACCTTCAAGATCATCAAGTTCCAACCCCTCTGCCATGGGCAAGGACACCTCTCCCTAGAGCAGGTTGCTCCAAGCCCCATCCAGCCTGGCCTTCAACACTTCCAGGGATGGGGCATCAACAACTTCCCTGGGCAACCTCTTCCAGTGCCTCACCACCCTCACAGGAAAGAACTTCTTCCTAATATCTAATCTAAATTAAATTAAAAATATTCATCGGTTTGAAGGGAACTTTGATGGGTAGGTATCTTTCAGTGCAGATTATAAAGGATAGCAAGCAGAAGCCTGAGAAACAGCAGGAGACTGTTCATGCAAGGAAATTCTGGGGGCAGTTGTGCTGTATCCAGTGACTGTACAGGTCCCTAACATCTGAGTTGGTCTCACTGAAATCAGCTCTAAAAATTCAGTCTATTTCAATGAGAACAGAATGTTGTTTTGTCATGTAGAACCTTAAAGACTGAAAACTGCTCCAATTCATTCCTTGACTTCGTGCTTTAGCTTATTTTCAGACCGCATGAACTGTAGGTCAAATGCTAAAACTACACACTCAGCTCTGGCACCACCTTGCCTGTTAGCATGCTCAGCTAGGAGAAAAAGAAAGCAATGGCAACCTCTACTTACTAGCCACAAAATATGCAGGTTCTCTTCCTTGAAATATTTCCATTCTTTTTCTCATCACATCACTCACTTTCCATATGTAGAGTTCTGGTGATTTATCCCAAACACACAGAAACCAGTGCAAAACCTGCAGCTTCGTAAAACTGTAAAAAAAAAAAAAAACTAAAACAAAACCCCCTTTTTCCTCTTCTTACCACATTTCTGTGAGCTCACTAGAAAATTGCTCAGGTGATTACTGTTTACAGGATCTGGAACATTGTTGTTACTAATGGTCCCTGGCATGGTATTTCTGCAACTCAGAGGGTGTTGCTGGCCAGCTTCTTGGGTTGGCTGAGCAGGTTTACTTAACTTGTGAACTTATGCAGACATTCAAATACGTTAATTATATGACTCAGTACACAGTCCTGACTGTCTCTGTTTAGATAACAATCATTAACTATATCATATGAGGAATCCAGAAAAATAAGATGCTCTGTCAATCATTACTTGTTTCATTGCAACATTTGCCCACTTTAACTAACCTGACCAGTGTCTTTTGCAGTAGTGTTGTGGCGTCAGAAAGCTTTTCCTACTATAACATATAAATTCTATCTCATTTGAGGGCCTATTTATACACCGACTTGCAGCAATTTAGAAGAAAAAGTTGTAGCCACAGCACTAACAGAGGTATCAAATGAAGGGAATTAGTCTTATTTGTAGCTTTTTCGATCAGTGTCATTTCAGTATTAAAAAGAGCACAAGGAGTAACAAAGTTTTGCAAACGCTAATCTAATAGAGAAAGGAGACTTAAAGAAAATTAGTTTAGTTACAGTTATGAAAACATAAAACACCGATGTTTTGCTTCTTTGCTTGTTCCCCTATCCAGTTCCACAAAAACAGAAACAGGAAATAAAATTGTGTATTACAAGAGAGAAAGTAGAAAACAGACTCGAACTGCAGATAATTTCTTCCCTGCTTAATTTTTCCTCACTCCCCCTCTCCCAACCAGCCACACTTTTTACACTGAAAATTATTCTAACAAAGGTTATAGAGATCACAGACTACTGCACTATTACTTACACAAAGAAACATTCATTGCTTTGCTGACATGCTATTTCCAGAAATACAGGTTCCATTTCTACAACAGCATTATAGCAACAATTAACAGAATTGTTTTCTTATTGTTGTGATGTCTGGATACAGAGTGGTTTAACCAGCAAATAAATGATTCCTTTTAAAGAAAGTTGCACTGATCCATGTGACAGAGTGGCACCCCACCAGGATCTCATTCCAGACCTGCAGCAGCAGTGCACTGTTAGAAAGTGTTCCAGAAATTTTTAGAAATGTTTTAGAGTCACAAGAAATCTAATCATTGTATAAAATAATCCCTCACCTGTGATTTTAAAAAACAATGACATTTCAGACAAAATGAGTAAATACAAGGCTGACTTACGACTTCTAGGAGTTTATCCAACCTAGGGAAAATAGGTGAGCTTAGGAGATCTTAGGACACAAAGTAGTACACAAGATGGTCAGAAATTTTGTTACTCAAGACTACAAGAAGCTATGAGCTCTTCCTACACGTTACATGCAAAGCCATATAGCGATTACCAGCTAGAAGCTCCTCCTCACACTGGCCTGCAGGCATTTGTAGTTGCCCTTCTCTGGTTTCAATGTTATTTCCAGTACAGGGAATTAAATTAAATTTACCACTGTGCCAGCAGAAGAAAGTATATTTCTTTTGGTTTGTACATTGTCAGGCCTTGGAAAGGAAGGCTGGATATTCAGCGTACTGGAAGCAATCCAGAAGGAGGACATCTCCTGAGGCTAACGCAATTATGATTTCATTTTGGCTAGCTGTGGGAGCAGAAGGTATCCTCTAACTGCTGGAACTGCTACGTAAAGGTTATGGTCCTAAGTCTGCAGAGCATTGTGTACCTCAGACTCTGATTCTGTTAGTAAGTGAATTTGTATACGAGAAGTTAGAAAAGAGGGATAGTCCTGACACTGATAGATCTGCAAGCAGGGCAAGGGTTGGGAGTTCAAATACAGAGTCTAAGGCTCTGACACAGAGGACAGCTGCATGAGGATATAACTCCACATTTCTGCACAGCAGCTTGCTAAATCAAGGCTGTGAGTAGTTTATTTCATGGATTATACATGTATTTAATTAAGATTCTAGATAAATATTTGCAGCAATAAGTTTTTGAAGTACTGTAAAGTCACACTGTGTTAAACATTTATTGCAATCATATGAAATATTCCTTACGTTAAATATTTACTGTTATTTTCAAGATATTGGTATTGAGCTTCTTGCAAACATAGTACAAATGCAAAGCCATCTTTCTCAGAGCAATATATTGCTTTAAGTTCCTGATGGATATTTGCCATTAATGCACTATGACTTTTTCCTCTATGAAAAAAGGCTCTAGTCCAAGCCAAGAGAAAGTTTAATTTAACAGACAGTTTCCACTGTGCTCAGCATTCTCGCAGTAATAATAGTTTGCCCTTTTTCTTACTGCAGCTACTGTATTAAATATTTATATTGATGTTTATTTTGTAAACAAAGAAACCGAATTAGGCTAAAACATGAAGCCTGTGATGTGTTTTAATATCTGCATTTGTTTCATGTTGTGGCCTTTTATGTAATTGATTCAAAGGAACATGTTAAATAATAAATAACAATTTAAAAATTGCATCAAAGTATTTTTGTTTGTTTGCTGGAGGAGACCACTTTTTAAAAATAAAGTGTAGAAGTACGTGCTATGATGAATATCCAGTCTCTTACCGTTTTATATGCAGTAGTGGTATTGCAATTACCAGTAAATATTTGTATTTCCTGAAGCAGCACGATTGTCACAGTGTCCTTTAAAACAAAAACCTCAGCATGTGAGGACTACGGAAAGCGAAAGTTTTCCAGTCTGATATTTTATGTGAGGATTTCTTCCTGATCAATAACTGAACAGTCCAACCAACTCGAATGTGTTATTTGCACCTCCCACATTTATTTAGTTGATTGTGTTCCTTGGGTTTTCTAGAAAGTTAGTTTCCTATATAGCACTTCTGCTTCTCAGGACTGCACAAAATAATGTGCTTCAGGTGGGAAGCACCAAGACTATGTGCCAGAGGTGGGGTGTTAAAGAAAGGTGTTCACCTGTCCAGACCTTATAGCCCTGGGATTTGTACATACCTGTTTCTTTGGCATGTTTTGCGCAGTGGGGTTTTCACCTTGATAAGGGTAACTGCTCTGCATCCCTTTGCAGTCATCACAAGGCTTTATAAAATGTTTGACCTTTCTTAATCCATACTTTAAACCAAGAGCACTTAGAAGTTGTCTTGCTGCCAGTTGTCTCAGTCAACCCGTTAGTATAGTTCAAAAGGTTGGATTATTTTTTGTCTTGATTATCTGCAGAATCTGTCACTAAAAAGCCAAAGAAAATGAAAAATCAACCAAAAATGTAATAAGGACAAACTGAGGAACTGAAGCATTTATTATTCTTCAGATAAGGTCAGTAAAGACTATCAATGCACCAACTGTTATCAGAGAAAAGGTGCTTGCATTTTCCTGTCTAGTTAAAGCTGTCAGTGGTCATGACATAATGCACATTCCTCAAGCTCAGTTATCAACACAACTTAGATAGACTTGTATATTTTTATGTTCCTGCCTTAGCCTGATAGCGGTCTTTTGCTTTACATTCTTTAGATTTTACACACATCTACTGGAAGCATCAAACATTAGCCTGGTGTTCTCAAATACATTTTCTTTCTCTTTTCAATTGGATGCTTAGTGAAGTATTGAAGCAACTGCAGCTACATATCGCTCCAAAGTTGGCTCAAAAGAGGAAAATTAACCTTCAGAGAGGTATCAAACTTAGGATGAATTCGCTTACTCCAGAATTAGCATACATTATTTTTCAAGGCCTAAGATATAGAGTCCTTGTGTACTGTGTATGTTGACCTGTATATCCAAAAGCTGTCAAGATCGAATTTTTCTTCAGTCAGCAATAACAGATCTGAAATGCATCTTTTAGGGATCTTAGTGTAATTGTTGCCTAAAAATCCTGTGCAACTCATCTATAGAAACAAAGTTCTTATCTATCTATTGGTACAAAAATGGAGTACTGAAAGGAGAATGTCAGTGAATGTTTTAGCCATCAAATTACTTCAGGTCATCTGAAAAAAAATCTGCATTACTTTTGATACCATAAATGCACATTCAACTGCTTGTATGGTTTCTAATGAAATTAATTATCTCCAGTTGTAAAATACTTTTGAATTTCCCAAACACTTGTTCATGGAGGTTGGTTTATCTTGTTCATCATTCTCTTTGATACCATTTTGCTGAAATAAAGGAAGGCACATTTCCCCTGCTAATGTAGAGATCAATCAAGAAGGCATCCTGCACCATTCAGCGAGAGAGAACCATAATCTTCTAAAATAAGGTAAGAATAACAGATTTTGTCTTACAGAGCTTTGTGTGCTTTTGACCCCAGTGAATCAATGGGAAGATCCAACATTCTACAAAGTCCGGTGGTTCCCCAAGTTTCACTCTTGCAGGATTTTGGGATAAGGAAAAATAACAGACAAAACCCTTGGGGTGAGAGAACAACCTCACAGGGCATTTTTGGAGGGCTTCCAGGAAGTTGGGGGATGGCAGATGCCAAAAAGAAAGACAGGGCTTGGCAGGAGCTTGGATTTGTTTTATACATATGACACAAACCTTGAGAAGGTAATCAAGGCACTGGTAACAAAATTCATTTGGAGTGATGGTGTCCTGGGGGATTTGGGCCTCCAATAAAGATATGTAAGTATCAAACATCAAGGTAACTCACCCACATGGCAAGTCTAAATCCTAACACTTTTGACCACAAAAGTTTGAAGCCATGGCTTTATTCCCAGCAAATATTTAGCTCTAAACTTCTATTGTTTTTCTTCCTTTAATGCTCAAAAGATGATACAGTCTCTGTATAGTTCTGCTTTCTTAGATGCATTGTCACAATTATTCATTAGGATCACTTATGAGTCTTTCATTAGTTAGGCCTTGGACAAGGATCTTCTTACCCTGCAGAACCGAAGAGAGGAGAAACATCCCCACGTCAAGCAGCCTGTTATCTAGCTGTAGGAAATAAAGCAGCAGGGGCCAGATAAAATGGAAATGTTGTAAAGTGTCTTCAGACTGGTTCTTGAAATATGTTTAAAGATAAAGGGTTCATACTTAGTCTTTCTGTATTCAGAGCATATCTGTGATGAATGGGATGGCAGTATTTATGCAGATAAGTATTTTTTACATACATCTGTTGTAAATTTTACATACTTAATTCTCCTTCTGTAGAGCCAACCGAAGTGATAAGTTGCATAAGATACAATGAAGAGTATTCACTACAAAAATGCTAATAGAGAAACCACCATGTCCCAAACACATTCATAACTAAGCCTCAAGGAAATAGCTCTTACTGAACAATGTTGTTATTCAACTCAGCATCGGAAACTTTGGCAGTCAGGCGGTTCCAGCGATGCTGATGTGCTGATAAAGTCCTTCTTAATTTTGTCTAGGTCACAACCCCAAAAGAACATCATTGGTACTCGCAGGTAAACTCATGACTGTGGAGGTAAAAGATAGTGCTGTATCTACTGTATCCAAATTTTCAACACTAGTCATTTTAGGTAATGAAAATTCAACTGGCCTGTAGCAGAGCTAACAGGCAGAGTACTGCACTGGATTCATTTATTGCTTCCCTGTAGGTCCCAAATAAGTATGACATATTCCTACTGTCTTTCTCTGGACCTTGGCTATGAATCCTGTCTCTTCCCCACAAAAGCAGATGGATATAATATACTGCCAGGTAGCTTTGGCTGATTCTAACAGTATTGTAAGTCTTAAAATGGGTTTTGACACAAAAAACGTGTTCGAGTGAAACACAGCAAATGGTCAAATTATATTAGCTTGAAGAATGATTTACTTAATCCTCAACTAACTAATCTGACACATTAGGTTCACTCTAGACTCTGCTTTTCAGAAAATTCCAGTCGAAGGGTATCCCTTTTAAGCAAAACCAGTTATTGGTAACTCTATTTTTGAGAGCCATAAAAAGTCATCCTACACAAGTCAGTTTAGAACTGAGATATCTGTACTAGTGTGAAAACAATGTGCTCCTTTTGTGAAAACCAATAGGATAAGGTATATAAGAGAAGGCACAGTAACCTAAAAGAGCTCATTAATGCAGTAAATCAATGCAGTTCAGTCATCCTGGCAAAGTCCTTGGTCTGGTAGCCATGTGATACTAAGAATTGCCTTGATTTTTCAGGCCAGAGTGCCAAAGCTGACTAAAACATATGATAATGCTTGTCTAGAGAGTCTTTCCAAAAGTGACTACAAGACACCCTCTCAAAATAACTAAGAGGAAACCAACTGTTAACAACACTTGCAAGTTTTCTTTTTTAGCTGAATAATGTCTAAAAGAAATATATGTCATATGCGTAAAAATAAAATCAGAGACCAAAAATAAAGCTGAAGAGCAGCATAAAGATTCTCGCAACTTTGTCAAACTGCTTTACTCTGCCTGGAGTTCTCAGTCAATGGTTCTGTGCCTTGAAATATGATCTTCTCAGAACACTGACTTAAAATAATAATTGCAATTAAAATACATTCTCTCAGTAAAATGAGGTTTCTTGTGTTTTGCATCCATCATGCCTGGAAATCACCAATAACCAATAAAGAATCTTCTCTGCACTCTCTACCCCGAAAATTTTCTTTTTTGTTTGCATAGCTAAAAAGATATAACTGTGCACTTGACTGAGCATTTAATATCAGGAAAGTTTTTAAAGTTTTCTGTTGCAGGGAAGGGATTGCTCAGAAAGCTCCATCATTGCAAAGATGCATAACTACATGAATTACTTGCCAGCAATAAGAAAGGGGGAAATGTTGGGTGAAATTAAATGAGATAGAGCAACGGAGGGAAAAAGGAAAGTGCTGGAAGATAAACGAGTGCTACAAAATCTGTTTGCTTCATACAGGGCTGCAGAGCCAACACTAGCACCAGTGGCAGTACCATACTGAAATTGTGTGTGTGCAGAAGCGTGGAAGACAGACTGTACCGTGCCTGGCCACAGGAACCCTTGATTCAAACTTTTTAGAGAAAAAGAATTGAGGAGAAAGGACCATCTTGGACACATAAAAAGAAACAGAACTTCAATCTCAGCTGAATTTCTGGAGCTCTGAATAGAAACTATGGGCAGAGAAGCCAGAGACAATTTTCTTGCTGGCATAGGCTGAGATTTCAGGGCTACTCCAGATGGTATCTAAACTGTTGTTGTGTGCAGAGCACCCATATTACTTCTCCATATGGCCCTTATGCTGGCCCAGAAGCACTGTGAGTACCTCAGTCCTTGTGTTTCCCATCCGGGCAGAAAGCACACCAAGGCAGGTGCTTGGAGATGAGTTGATGCTCCATATCTCAAGGCTGTCAAGAGCAGACAAGGCAGGGGGGAGGGAGATGAGGGGGAGTCTGGGAAGGGAAAAATCAGAGAACTAAATGAGGAAAAGTTTTTCTTTAAATGCCAAACAACCTCGCAAAAACACGATTCCAGTTGAATAACTAAATGTTGGTTACTGGGAGGGAAAATAGTTGTAAATACAAAGTGAGAGCAATAAAGTTCAGGGCAACTTGGATAGATTAGGAGTAGGAACTTTTAGATAACTGCAGTTCCAAGATGAAAGAGGCAACTTAATGAGACAATGAGAAAAGAAAATCTACATCATCCTCCGTTAGGAAACACTAAGGATTAAAAGGCCCTTAAGACTTTTAATGAGTAAAAATCTTCATGTCTTCCACACGCTGCTTGGTGGCAGAAAACCCTTGTATAGCATAAACTGAACAAAAGATACATGCAAAAATTAACTTAGGAAAGCAAGTCAAATACTATAAAAAATGAACAAAAATTCATTTGTAGTGCAATAAGAAATTACAGAGAGAACATCATACCTCATATTATGAAGGGTAAAAATAGAAAGGCTTTGAATGAGTAAGATATGTATTTGGGAGAAGTAAACTCCAGAGTACATAAATGATAATGCATACAGGGGGTGGAAAAAAGCTAACTCATTTAAACATTTCTGTATAAGCACAAAGAAGCCCTTCAGACTCCAGCTATACTCTTGTTCATATCCAGATTATAGAAAACATGCAGAATGTGATGGATAAAACTGGAAATATAAGAATATGCATATACAATTTTTTCCAGTTCTCTGAAATACATCAGTGTATATGTTGAAATAATGTCTGACATCAGTTAATGTGGCACTGAAGTATTACACAGGTTAACATTTTGCTATGATTGGTAAGCAAATCTACAGTTTCATTGCAATGGATTTTTTTCCATTAGCTTTACTTTTTCCTAGCTAATGAACAAAGGCAGTAGGAAACTGCAAGCTCAGACACTTAAAGAATATACTAACCATTCAATTACTTACAGTATTTGTGAAGAAACAGGAACAGACATCCATAGAAAGTGCCGAATAACCTTAAATTATTTCAACACTTACCTACATAGCCCATCTCTCTCCAAAACCACATTTAGTTAGATTTATACCTGCAGTACAGTAATACCAAAAGCTTTTAATTTCATTATGTTGCATAAAATTAGTTACAGTGCTTTTCATCATCTCATGTTATGAAAGATGGAAGGGGGGACACAGTATTTAACAAGCTGACTGAATAAACTCCATGAGTTATTAGAGCCAAACATTGCAGGAAAAGTAAGGCTAAGGTTGAGAGACCCTGACCTTACCCAGACTTTATTCTGAAGAACTTAATGCAACATATCTTATTTGCAGCTGTATAAAAAGGCACACTATATGTAATAGAAAAAAAAAAATAGATGTTCTAATTCCCAAACTGGGCATTTGACATATTGGCCAAATCCTTATGAATGAGCAAGGGGATTTTTGGAATAAGATTATCAACATATTTAATGCCCTGAATCTGTATACATCATAAGAATAAACTTTAGCATTTAAAGAATTATTTGAAACATTTGGTCTTCCCTTTGGTTTGGAGAGTTCACTTTTGCCTTCCAGTTGTTGATCACAAACACCTGAAAAAGACACAGGATCTTAAATTCCCAGTGCTCAGGGTAGTGCTGCCTAACCCGGGCTGGCTGGAGGGGGTGTAGTTGGGGGCAAAGAGAAAGAGGACTTTTCATAATCAAACATAGATAGCTCCATGAGAGGTAGTGGGGGTGGGGATGGAGGAGGAAAGTGCTTCAAAATCCCTATTTCAGTAAAATATATGAAGTCCTCATAGATTCAGAATTAACACATTTGACTTCCTTTCTCATGTGGAATTTTAATTATTACAATTTTACTTCTGTCCCAGAAGCAGCACTATTACATATAGATTATATCATACTACTGAAATCAAGTTATTAGGATGTTCCATGTTAATTTTTTTTTAATTTTAATTAAAAAAAAAATAAATAAGGCAGCAGCCACTCCTTGCTGTTTGGTTCAACTTGTCTTCTCAAGTGTCCTCTATGTGTGGGAATAAACCATTATCAGCTTTCAAAATCACACAATAAAGAATTTCCAAGTCCCAGACTACAGAATATATATGTATATAGGTGATAAAAAGGTATCTTCATATCCTTATCCTAAGTGAGGGGGAAAAAAAACAACTGGGTTTTGAATTACAAGTTTTTAGTTTTAGCCATAGAACTCATGCAGTTCCCAGAATGTCATAGAACCTATTTGTTGGACACTGGGAAAGGTCTCATTAGCCTGTAGACAAGCATCATCAGACTTAGAAATAAGATCCTAGATACTGATCCTTCAAAAATTAAACAATAAAAATAGAAAGAAAACCAGCAACCCTGCTTGCTTCCTCCTCCTAATCTCCCAGAAAAGCCACCATTCTGTGTATTGAGAATGTAAACATAGAATCTATTTGTCATGATACAACAGATCATGTCCAAATTATTGTTTTTGATTAATTTCCTTCTGCAGCTAGAAATCTACAGCTTGTATACATTGACCAAGTCCCTCAGGTCATTCAGAATTACAATTCTTTTTCTTAAGTAAGACCTCATGTACGATAATGTGCAAGTGATAAACGGCAGTTGTCAAAAACCCAATTGGCAATTCACTTTCTGACTTTAAGGGTCAGACTGCAAGCACCTGTAGTAAACTTCTTCAGAAAAACTCCACCAACCCTCTATTCCATTTTCAGTTACACTGATGTAATTCAGGCAAGGAGAACTACAAATCCATCCTGAGAAGTAGGAAAATTATACTACTGTGAAACACCCAACTACACCAAGCTTTATTTAAAAATTGGCATGCTATTTCAGGGATTCGTGGTGGGAAGCAAAATGATGGGGAGGACAGCATCAGTTCTGAAGATAATTTATAAAAGCTATATCTATACACGCCATAGATGTAGACTTGGCAACAATATAATACAGATATCTATGTCAAACCTTTGAAAAAAGAAAATGCCAGATAAGTTACATGTTGTTGGAAGCTTGTCACTAACCTCATTATAATAGCTGATACCTGCAAAACCTGAACTTTCCTTTGTAAAGTCAACTATGAGGCTTAAATTGTGACCTTCTTTGGCTTCATTCTTGTAAAGGTCACCATTTTGCAACAACACTGCAAAATCAATTGGTTCATCCCTGACATCTGGTCCCATATAATGCATTACAATCAATGTCATGTGGAGCAAGACAAAAACAATGACGGAATATCCTTGTCAGAGATTGTTGAAGTCCTACTGTTTTATAGAGAATGATAATTGATTAAGTGTGAAAGAATCAGTTCCCTCAAATCTGCCTGATTTCTTGTTAACTTATTTTTTCATCTGACTGGCAGCTGCCCAGTTCAGCGATGGTTGCATCATCTTGCAAAGCTGAAACCCAAGGGCTGAGCTCCTGCCCAGTCTGCCAAGAAAGTTTTGAATGAGGAGGTGGGAGGAAAGGCACCAAATGAAATTAAACTATCCCTGGAAGTGTTTAAGGCTAGGCTGGATGGGGCTTTGAGCAACCTGCTCTAGGGAGAGGTGTCCCTGCCCATGGCAGGGGGGTTGGAACTTGATGATCTTTAAGGTCCCTTCCAACTCTAACCATTCTATGATTCTATGATTCTAAAACATTAGTATCCCCTGAAAGTTGGAGTAAGTTTTCTTTTCTCTTCATACCTGTCTCAATGAAACCTTCAATATTTGCAAAACACAACTTTGAACACAGGCCTTACATAAGACAACCAGTTTTCTAAATTGAAAAATAATTCTTTGTCTTTGTTTCATCATTTTCTAATATTATTCCTACCAGTAGTTCAACATGACAGCTTGGATATGTTAACCTGAAAGGGAATTACAGAGAATCTCACTCCTGAAAAGATATAAACCAAGTATTTCATGTAAAGACTAACACTCATGGGAGCATAAATGTCAGTTCGTTGAAGATGCACAGTCAATATATTCAGAGAACTAGCTGTGCTACTAAGAAACCTCTTCATTAAAGGGATTCATTTGTTTGGGTTAGACCCTGCCAGTTGAACACAAAGTTTTCTTCCTGAGAGATCTCCTTCATACACTGACATTTGTAAAGTGCTATAAAATGCTAATTGGTATCATCAGCAAATGATTAACATCCTGTTTAGTCTTATTCTCAAAGCAAAAATTATAATAGGAAATCAAACGTCATACAGCAAAGAGATAGCTGAAGACTTTCAAAAGAGGCAATCGTATTTTCTTTTAGATGTTACCTTTATCTGTAAATGACCAGTTGTCCTTATGTCCTTCCAGATATCAATAGCCTCAGCAGTCAGAAATAACAAGCATTCCTGCTTCTGACAATTTGCCTCTGGGCAAGGAAGTTTGCTGCTAAAGAAAATTAATATACTAACAACAATTTGCATTGGATTAGTTTTCTTTAAACTCTGTGTCCCTACCATTTTTTGCTAACCCACAGACAGGCCTCAGCTGACCACCAGTTCGCTTCTTTGCCCAAAATTCTGGCTTGTTTCCTCCACTATGTTAATAAATAAGGCATATCTTATCCTCAACCCGCCGCCAAACCTTGGGAAGAGAAGTCACTCTGCTCTACTGTGCTATAGTACAAGATGCTTTTCATAGCTCTGCCAGGCTAAATATTGCAGAGTTCAAGCACAACATGGTATTTGAATTACACTAACATGTAAAAACATTTCTGGATAAAAAATACTTTATTGCCACTAATTTAAAACCATAAACATGCTTTGAATCCAATTCAGTATACTCCTTATTTGTTCCTGATTCTCTCCCGTTATTATTATTAGAAGGCATAAATTTCCAGCAAGCCTTGTGCTTGACAAGGCTCCATTATTTGTGCATGACAAGGTTTATCAAAAACAGTTGGATTTTTATGAGGAGTCTTTTATGTTTCCTCCATAAAATATAAATAAATGAAAAGGATTAGATGGAGGAAGCAGAGTATAATTCATCACCAATGTGAAGCAGAAGGAGCAGACTGCAGATGGATGAACTGAAGAAGAACATGGTGACTGGTGTAAAGAAGAAAACTACACTCTCTCAAATATTGGGAAGCAAAGAGCACAGTAAAGGAGCAGTAACATTTCATGCCATTTTTAGGTGTCCCTAAATGCACAGTGTACAGAATCACTCTAAGATGCAAGAACACATACAAAAAAGTAGTGCAGCTGTCCAGTTTTATTTACTTGGCTGATATTTGTTTGTTTTGTGGTTACAGAATAAATTGAAAGACCAGAAACCTAAAATTCAATCTACTGCCTGTAAATAGAGAACAATTAGGAGGAAAAACCTTTTAAGGTGGGAGTGTCTTCCTCTGTTCTCCATTACCCTCAGGTCAGTCAGATAAAAATCCATTAAATTGCCCTGTGTTCACATGAAAATAAATGGTGGAAACAATGGCCCATATTTGTTTGTCCAACTAAACCTCAGAAGTCATACTGAAATCCTAAGGCAAGTCCATGGGATTACTTCTGCCCATTGGATACACCATACAAAGAAACTCCAGGAACAAGGTTGTTTTCTTACACATCTTAGGCAACTGCGTCACCTTCCACGTCTCTGTCTGTGGTAAGAGCATACACAAATTAGGCACACAGTAGTTGAGATTATTTGGATAGAATTTACAAAGTAAGCCACAAAAGTCTGATGATTTCATAAGCAAAGTGGTCACAAATTTCAAGTATCTAATGACTCCAAATCTATCTTTCCATGCCCAGTCTCTACTTTCCAACAGAATGGAGCTCCCATTTCTCTTGAAATTCAAAAATTTAAGCGTCCACTTTTGATCCAATTTAGAATAAAAATAGTTTTGCAGACAGGAAAAATGCTAATGCTCAGTTTCAGTAAGGTAAATACAACAAAAAAAGCCAACAGGCACAAACGTTTTAACATACCGTAAAGTCAAAATAGCTTATTATCTTATCAAAGTGAAAAAAAATATTTATAACCATTTATCTAGGCCCTGTTCTCTGCCAAATTTCATCAAAGTCAATATGTTCCCATAGAACATCTCTCTTTTGGTGAAATTGCAGCGAAAAACTTCTCAAAATTTTGAAGTTTGAAATGTGCATTTCCAAGGACTCTCCTGAAATGAAAATGGCCATCATAGCCACTTTGGAACGGAAAGCATGCAGTTCTTGGATGCAAGTGTTGTGTAAATATTTAGGCAGATGAATTATGAAAATATTGTCTTACCTTAAACCATTGCAGGATTGTCTGTATTTTTCTCCAAAACAAATTGAAAGACCCTCCCTCTAAGCTAATTTCCTACTACCTCATAACCTTACCTATAAAAACTTCTGGTTTTTATCTATACGAGGTGTGTCTTCCTTCCCACACCTACACAGGACTCTGACTGTCAGTACTAAATCTTTTTCCAGCAAAAAAAGAAGTTGGGGGAGAATGGCCTTAGAGACCAGATGAACTGCCCAGAATAAGCATGAAAGCTTAAGTTAAAATAATGGCTTACAGAATGATGGGTACAAGATGGAGAGGGACTGTCTCAAGGAGATAAATTTTTCTAACAGTTTCCCCAGTGAAAAGCATATATCATATTTAACCAGCCCTCTGGATTCAGATGTGTGCAAGCCACAGTAGAAATCCAACAGAGAAACATTTTCTGCCACTTGTACACCACCTCCTCAAAGCACGAGTGAAATCACGAGCGCTAATGTGCAAGGTAGTTGGAATAAAATAAAACTTCATGTTTCATTCTTTCCTTCATTCTAATATTGCCGTTTTTGATCTTGATCCCACAAACTTTTATACATGTGATTTCCCATCCAAGCAAAGCTGAATGCTCACATTATGGTTTGCAGGATCTGCACCTTACATTGCAGTATTGTACCAGTGCTAAATAAACACAGAAATAATTAATGGGCAACAGAAGAGACATAGGAGCTGCTTAAGGTAAACTCATTCCCAGGAATTTCTTTTGATGCAGGATATGTAACGTTGGACTGTCTAGCTAAATCTCTGCATTAATGAAGTCAATCTTTTATTCATGGGTCAAAATCTGCATGTTTTCATTTGTTGGAAATGAATTGTGACCTCCTAGTACCTCTCCCTCTGCCAGGCCATCTGATATTTAAATGTGTTGTATATGCCCTGATTTAATCAGGTTGTCCAAATCTGACTCAACTGGTGATAGAATCTAACCAGGTAACCTTGTTATTTGTTTTGGACTGTTGACTAAATTTTTAGCACACCTTGTACTGGATTATATTCATGAATTAAAACAGGGAGAAAAAAAAAAAGGAGCCATGAAATTATATTTCAATATATGGGAGAAAGTCTAAATCCAATCTGCAGACATGCTAGTAACAAACACAAGGCAAAATGCAATTCCAGGGAGTCTGGGAAAGTTTCCCTACGTGCTGTTCATGAAGACATCAGTAGTACATTTGCTCTTGCTTTTCCTATTTAAAAAAACCCACAAAGCTGCCACAGTTTATTCCCTCTTACTTGGTTCTGGATACAGAGCAGTGAATTTTGTGAAATCAAAATTGATGAAGTCACAGGGAAGTACGGATATTTAAAGCAACATACAACAAAGACAGCTTGGAGCTGCTAACTGCTACAACCTGGGATTTAGTCTTCCAAGGCCTGTTCAAAAGAAGTAACTGATTGAAGGAAGTCATCACAAAGAGTCCAGCAAACAGTAACTGTTATTCTGCAGGCCACCAGATCTGTCCTTGAGGCTCTTTGATAAAAGAGGGAGCTCAGTCACCAGTCGGCCACCATCTCTACTTTTTGTCCCTACTGTATGTCTGTATGTATTCTGTGTGTCAACGAAGTGCTTGGTGTCTCCGGGACATGTGGGATCCCTGGGGCAGGGCATGAAACACAGGAGGGACAGGAGAAAGCTGATTTATGCAGCCTTACTCTCTCCCCCACATTAGACATTAACGGATTGCACCCACTCCTCACTCTACATCAGTGACACACGAGCCTCTGAGCCACCCCAACACTGAATAAGCAGAGAAGTGAAGTTAAACCAGAGAAAGCTCAAGGCTTCTCTGTGCTGTGAACCAAGCTTTGCTATACCAAGAAGGTGTCAGGTAGAAAGACTGATTTTACAGCACGAGCAGAGCACATCTGAAAAACGACAGAACAGAGAAAAGTGTCTAAGCTGAATTAAGTGGACATACAGGAGCACAAAGAGGCAAGTGGGGCATCTCTGTCACAGGGAAGGGCTAGAAGGGTCCGTTTCTGAGACGCTGGAGTTAAAGAACTTGTTTTTTCTACTTGGACTCAGCTGAAAAGGTTTGCCAGACCCAGCTCAGTACATTGCACAATGTAAACAAGTATACATTATGATCCAAGGACACGGGGCACGAGGACTGACTCAGTATGTACAAGTTCTCCTCAGACATGTGAATTTACTGCCTAACAGGACTGACCAGATACACAGGAAGCAGGCTGCAGGTGCTACACACATGAAGGGATCTCCTATTGCAGAAGATATCTGGCATCTCTGAATAGCCCGCAATTCCTGTGAAACTGCTGGGCCGTCTCCCTCTTCTGTACCTGTCCTGCCACACTGGTGCCAAAAAGGTGAGAAGATCACCTAACAAGCAGAAGACTTTGAGCACAAAATCCCAAAGCATCACAAAAATGACTGTCTTGTGAGTTGAGTGCCTTATGCCTCAGTCTGCTACAAGAGCCTACGAAGTAGTTGGAATAGCTGTTGTGCACTGCTGTTGAATCCTCATAACATCAATGGCCTTATTACATGCCAGGATGAGGTACCTCTGAGACTGTCTCTCCATTTGTGGCTGTGATTTGTCACTGCTCTCCATCTCAATAACAGGTTCATGGAATGAATCAGGGAATACAGAAAAATACCTCAGACCATCTGTTTGCAAAGTGTATTTCACACCCTAGGGCTGATTCAAGACCTACTAGACAATTTCAGTCTAGCTCTTAAGATCTTCCTGTATTGATTTGATGATAACAAAAATCAGTCTTTAGCTCCAAAATTTTGCCACAGTCTAAACCAGAAAAATAAAATAATCCTAAGCAGCTGATAGTCATGTTTTAGGGGTCAAATTCTTCCTCACTAATCACAGAATTATATGGGGGTGGAAGGGACCTCTGGAGACCATCTGGTCCAACCCCCCTGCCAAAGCAGATCCTCCTAGAGCAGGGTGCACAGGAAAGTCTCCAGGTGGGTTTTGAATGTCTCCAGAGACATACTCCACCACTCCTCTGGGCAGCCTGTTCCACTGCTCTGCCACCCTCAAAGTAAAGAAGTTCCTTCTCTTGTTTAGATGGAACTTCTTATGTACAAGTTTGTACCCATTACCTCTTGCTCTGTCACTGGAGACCACTGAAAAAAGACTAGCCCCATCCTCTTGACACCCACCCTTGAAGTATTTATAGACAGATATCACACCAGAGAACAGTTCATTCCTTATGCTGTGTTTCATTTCCAGGAGATTTCTTATCAAATGATGGATTGTCATGGGGTAGATGGGAATCCCTTACACTCCAAATCCAGTTCATTAGTATGAACAAGACAGGAAATACATCTGACATTATTGTTATTATTATTTTCCCACTCACTGATAAACTGAAACAACGACATTATGTTCCACTACCTAGAAATACCAAATCACCAAATTCAGAGGAATAAATAAGAGCAAAGAAGACAGATCTTTTAAAAAACTGCTGAGATAATTGAGCAGAAAATCATTATTTCTTCTCAAAAAAAAAAAATTTGCTTTTTACCTGAAAGGATTCATAAGCATTTTGCAAACTCTGTATGTATAGAGCTGTACCTGGTTGGTGGACCTATTCCCATAACTAGCAAGTGAATTTTTAAATAACTGAACTACAGTTATTTTCATTAGCCGTCTGTTAAACTGGGATAATTTGCCAAAACAACAAGAAAATATTTGATTTAGGACAGTGATTGTTTGCCTTGGAAACATGATTGAGCACTAAAGACATCCAGTCACACCAAAGTCATCTTTCTCATCAAGACAGCTTGCTTTGGACATTGCTACTACTTTAAATCTGCCAAAAGCCAGTTCTGAACAAGTCAACCAATGTCTAAGAAACCATGGTCTACTTAGAACTACAGCAAAACTCAGTGTTTCAAATGAGGATAGATTTCANGCCCCAGCTCTCTCAGCCTGTCCTCACAGCAGAGCTGCTCCATCCCTCTGATCATCTTGGTGGCCCTGCGCTGGACCTGTTCCAACAGTTCCATGTCCTTTCTCTGTTGAGGACTCCAGAGCTGGACACAGGACTCCAGGTGGGGTCTCAGGAGCACAGAGCAGAGGGGGAGAATCCCCTCCCTGGCCCTGCTGCTCACGCTGCTTTTGCTGCAGCCCAGGCTGGGGTTGGTTTCTGGGCTGCCAGCGCGCACTGCCGGCTCCTGGGGAGCTTCTCATCCATGAGCACTCCCATTCATTTATGCTCCACCTGCCAGACAGAAATTGTAGAAAAGAGATATCTAACATATAAAGCTTTGGAAAATGTTTACATCCTTCATTAAAACAAGGTCCCACAAAAAGAGGAAAAAGGAAAAAGGAAAAAGGAAAAAGGAAAAAAAAGGAAAAAGGAAAAAAAAGGAAAAAGGAAAAAGGAAAAAGGAAAAAGGAAAAAGGAAAAAGGAAAAAGGAAAAAGGAAAAAGGAAAAAGGAAAAAGGAAAAAGGAAAAAGGAAAAAGGAAAAAGGAAAAAGGAAAAAGGAAAAAGGAAAAAGGAAAAAGGAAAAAGGAAAAAGGAAAAAGGAAAAAGGNAAAAAAAAAAAAAGAAAAAGGAAAAAGAAAAAAGGAAAAAGAAAAAAGGAAAAAGAAAAAAGAAAAAAGGAAAAAGGAAAAAGGAAAAAGGAAAAGAAGAGAAGAGAAAAGAAAAAAAGGGAAAAAAAAGAAGACCAAAAAGAATAAAAGCCTATAATAAGAACAGTTGTTCAACTAAAAATTCATTCAGATAACACTTTGCAAACTATTCAACAGCTGTTTCACAGTGACTCAGAAGGCTGTCAGCAGCCCGCATTGCAATTTGCCCACTCCTAGAAACCCTCTTCTAAGTAGGCAGACTTAAGGGAAAGTAGAATTGATTCAAAGTATGTTACAGTTTGTCTTGGAGTTTGACAATTAGAGATCATTGCTCTAAATTTGGTGAACAGACTGCTGCTTTCATTACCTCATCATTTTCTGAAACCTGAATCAGAGCAACCCCAAAAGAAAGTAATCCAAATTTAACCGCAAGAGTATCGGCCAGCTGTACATTTATACAAGTTTGTATAGGTTTAATTGGAAGTGTATGTTCATATACCAAGCCTGGAGACTTGGCTTAAGAAGACAGATAAATAAATGGTATGTGGCCCCCCCAAACTTTTGGCTGGAGGGAAACCAAGGAGAGCTTTGAAGTTTCTTGTAAAACGTAGAAAGCAGTACCTGACTCAAAGTGGGAATATGCAGATTAGAATTCCTCTGGTATTAACCTCTTCTGGCTCACAAGTTGTTTGTGTTTGAATACAGTCTAAAGGGGAGGGAAATAAAAAGAGCTATACCATAAGACACATTGTGACACAGTTGTGGAAACCATTTCAAATTCCTGGTTTTTTCCTGTGACAAGGAGTCCATTTTGGCATATGTTGGAAGTTGCTGTTTGATACTTGTAGATTTTATGCTAATTCTCTGCAGAGAACAAGCTATACAGTCATAATTTTTACAAGAATTTTAATTACCTGTCAAATTATTTTGTGTTAAGGGAGGTGCAAGGGTATTTTTTCACCTTACTTTTGGTACTGTTCTCAAATTCCAGTTGCCATCATTTAAGAAATGTTAACGATGCTAATGAATACTAAAGGTCAGACACTTAGCTTGTGTAAATTAGCACAGCTCAGTTGATTTCTGCAGCTCTTCTGATTTACAGTTACCGAGGACCTTAAGATCCTGGCATTGCAATTTATTAGTCTTGGCTATAGATTTTGTTCCATATATTCAGCTGTTTAGAAGCATTTACAGGGTCAAAAGAAAATGCAGGCTAATGCAGTGAATGTCAATCAATGTGAACCAAAACAACTTTTCACATTCATTTCTGCTTGCATTCATGGCTACATATTTTTGACACCCCACCCCCCCCAACCCTTCTTTTCTTTTATAATATGAGTACATGGGAGGGAGGGAGAAACTAATTTTAAACCCTTCAAATTTGAAACCAAAGCATGAACAGGTCATTGCAGATGGTTTCAACTAGTAAGCTCCAGCCCCGCCAGTTTGGATTCACATATCCCTACAACTTTCAATCTCAGACCAATCTGTAGTTTTAGTATAAAATCATAATACAGCAATTCTGGACCCACAACTGAGGCAATGTATCAAAAAAACCCCCAGAGTAGATAATAACCACCATAAACTCTTTGGAACGATCTAAACACCACTGTATTTTAGTAAAACTTCTCAGCAGTTTTAGCAAAGTTCCTAGTTTCTTCCTTTTGATTTTGGATTTATCTTTATTCAATAATTTGTATGTTTCATATGTTTTGTATCATAATTCTAATCCCCAGTCAAAGCCTACTGCACTGACCAGTGTGACCACTACATTTGCTCTCTGTCTCTATCTACTTATCTCATATGAAACAAGACTCCTCATGGCAGGGCCTACAAGCATTTCTAAATGAGCCTGAGTTTTAGTGGCAGGTCCCAGCCATCACTGTGACACAATTACCTACAAGAAAATTACTCTTCATTTGCTCTTGGACAGGAAGTACAGAAGTAAGACAGAACTCTGCTATGCAAAATAGCAACTTATCTGAAAAACAAGTGCCCATCTAAAGGCTGTAACATTAGACCCAGATTTTCTTAAAATGGTCAGCTAAAAGCATTGTTAAATCATAGAATCATAGAATGGTTAGAGTTGAAGGGACNCATGTCCTTTCTATGTTGAGGACTCCAGATCTGAACACAGGACTCCAGGTGGGTATAAGTATAATAAGTATAGCATAAACAAGACTAGCTGTTCTGAAAAAAAAACATCAGAAATATTACCCTCAGGGGAAAAAAATGAAAACAATTTCACTGAAATATTCATAAGAACAGGACAAAATATACAATGGCTATGACAACTTCCCTTTCACATCACAATAAACTGATTTTCTCCCTTACTCCCACCAAATAATGAAATATTTCAACCAGAAAAGAAGATAAGCCATTCGGTAAAGCCACTGATTTGATTCTGGCAGAAGAAGGATTTGAATACAGACACCTGAAAACTAATACAAGTGTTTTACTCTTGGGATTATAGAGGAATAGTGACTAAATGTATGAGTATCTTCACAAATTTCATTCTGGAGAATTTTGAAGAAAACATTTGAACAATAGGGGTTTTTTCAAAAAATACACATTTTCTAACCAAAGAAGAGACCCATCCAATCCCCAAACCCCATATTCTTCTGCTTTTACATTATTATTGAGAATTGTTCAGCTAACTCTAGTTTCTAAACACCAGAGTGCACAAGTGCACCTGTACAGCTCTTTCCAGTGAATTACTTTCTAGCAACTTGAAATCTCAGGTGTCAAGGTTTCTGAGTGAAGACACCTATTGCTGAAGGTCTGAGCCCCAGAGAAAGAAATCAGGTCTTTGAGTCTGCTAGTTTGAAGCTTTCTGCTTGTGTGTATTCCACCACCCAAAAGGTGGAGATCATCAGAGACTATGGGATGAGTCAGGTAGGGAGGAACCAATTGCTCTGGATATTCACAATGAAGCTATAAGATTTCTGCCATCCTCATTAACAGTGGCAACGCTTGATGGGGCTGGAAGACTTGATATAAAATTATTGCCTTAGCCTTAGTAGAATGTCATTACACTCTTGGTTTGTGTCACAAAAGATGATTAAGCTAGAATTCACTATTATCACCATAATTAGCTTTTCTAGGGAGTTTCTGAAGTTATATTTAGCAGTTTAAGTCCTCAGACAAGAAGCTGGAAGAATCAGTGATTTGTCTTGCCCTTTATGTATGTTGCTTTTGTTTTCAAGCCTTTGTCCCTAGCTTACAAATATCAGACTGCAGCAGGCATAAATAGAAAGTATATTTGTTCCCCAGTGCTGGGATACTGGGGAAAAAAGAAAAGAAAAAAAAAGAAGAAAAAAAAAAAAAGGAAAGAAATGTAAGAGCGCCAAGAAGAATGTGTTTAGCAAAAAACAACCACTCTAGGAAAACATGTTTATGTTTTTAAGCAGGGCCCGACATAATCTGGTACTAAACACACAAACTATATGTTGCAATTGGGATTTCATAGAAGAACTTCATCAAAATCCCAAAGTTTTCTGGCAAGATCAATGAAAACAAGGCAAACGTAAGTACCCTTTTTCCTGAAAGCATTAGAAATCCCAGAGAAGAAAACATTTTTAAGGGAAGCAAATAGGACATCCAAAGGAACACATAAAGCTCAGATAGACTCTGAAAATGTTTTTGCTTTTTTTCAGAGAATTATTAGTATTGTTAAGTTCAGAATGATACTAAAATTGGAAGAAAACTTGCACAGTAGTAAAAACCAACTTTTTGGAGTTTGGACAATTTGCAAGGGGACCTTGGCCAGATCAGAGTAAAGGGCTTGAAAAAACTTCTTTCTCACTTTAAGAATTTGAGAATGTAACTTAGAAATTTTGTGAGAGATTTCTCACAGTTCCCTCTAAGACAGGACAAGCCCTTGCCTCACCTCCTGACCATTTACTCTGGTGTAGATTCTTGCATCCTCTAAGCAAACTGTTGCACCTACCAAGTACATGGACTTTTGTTCCTATCCCTAACCAGGACACATGAAATTGGAATTCGTATTTTAAACCAGCTACATAGCTTCCTTTACATGAAAGCAAAAGGAAGCATGAGTTTCTACTCAGCTCATACCTACTTGAAGCACAGCAGCCTCATCAATCTAGCATCTACAGCTTCTGTGATATTATTCTTTCTCCCTTCCCGCAGGGCAGGCACAAAGCTGCATTTTGTAGCCTCTGCCCTGGGAAGCTGCCTGAATCCTTGAACTCTTTGCAATTTGACTGCTATATACATTACTGTTGTCAGATCCATGAGCAATTTTTTACTCTTCTGTCCAGTTTCCTCACCATAAGCAGATTATTTTTTTTCTCACTACGACAAGAACTGTGACGGCAGTTTATACTACCTTGGGTATCTTCAGTCCTTAATATCCATAAATTCTACGGAATAATGGAAACACGTATTGTCCTCAGTACCCCGTGAGAGGTCACGGGAGGTCTTCTTACATTTCTAGCAGTTTTAGATTAATAACTTATGTTAGTTAGCTTTCCATGTCTCCCACTGTCACCGACGTTCACACCTTGCCCTCCCAGAGCTCCTGCTGTGAGACAACATGGCAGAAGAAATTTAGACGTATTCACACATCACGTTACCACAGTGCAAGGGCCCAAAACTAAAGTAAAACCTAGCCATTTCAAACAAACTTAATTTAAACAAAGAGAGCTGGCAGCACTAGATATAGATAACAGACTAGAGCACAGGAAAGGCTGAGCTGCATCAGAATGTGTCAGTGGGTGCTCAAGAAAAGGTAACAAAGAGAGAGCAGGCACCACTTAGTCCTTCCCCAATACAGCCCTGACATATTGCAGAGGTTAAATGCACTCCATCAGTAGCAACCCTTTAAATACAGCACTGTTCTACACCGAGAGAGTTACTACACCAGGCAAATATAACAATAGCAGTTTGACCCTACTTATTTCAAGGAAAACGCAAGAGTAGAACCTTGCCACATGATGCAATATAAAAGATTCACAGGAGCAAACCAGAGACAAAAAAAAAATGAGGAGAGTGCTAGTCACCTGAGTACAGTTAATACAACCAGGTAACCTTTGGATCAGTTCCATCTGCCAGCTCAGAACAGAGGCACAGTGAAAATACATGTGTCTTCCCCCAGCATTGTACATTTATCTTAACAACTGCATTCAACCCTTCCATTTCCTTTGCAGACAAGACACTGCATATCCTCCCAGGGAGGAAGAAACATCCATCGTGCAGCCAGTCTGTGTAGCTCTCCCTCTCTTCCTTCCCATCCATGCTCAGAGCAGGGAGCCACCCCACCTAACCCTACTGGTCATGCGTGAAGCAACCTCTTCTCAAAGGTGGGATACCAGGATAGCAATAACAGGTTGTTTTGCTTCTTGTTAGGACAACATAGCCATAAATATTATACATTACCCTTTCCAATATAAATCATTATTTATCCATGTTACCTGGGGGGAAAACTTTGGATAGACAATCTCCAACATATCTGCCTGCACTTATTGCCATTACAAGGTTCACAGTGTGAGGAAGAGACCAGAGCACCTCTGAGGATTCTCAGGGATAGTTGCACAAACGTTAATGAAATCCCATTAATCACAGCCCTAGCCATCACAGACTTGTCAGCACAGGAGGTTGCAGACTACCCACAGCAGGTAGAGAGGTTAGAAAAACATGTCACAAGAAGGTACGTGTATGACCTTTCCTGAGTCTGCAGTGTTGGTCAAAACATTTTCATGCTGTGGCTAAACCGGAGATGGGAGAAAAATGCCATAGGGAGAACATCTGCAAAACTGAAAATGACACAGTTGAGGGAATTTCCATAGTTCCACTCTCCACCTGTCAGAGACTTGAATAGGATGTATTTCTCCATCCGGTTTGCCAGGCAGGTAATTATTTGTATTCCTCAGTACCTATATTAATTGCAACTGCAAAGGAGCGTTGTTTCCTAAGTATTTTGCATGTAAAATGTGGCAGAGAAGAAGGTAGAACTATTTCTCAGCAATAGCATTAAAGCCCAGCAACAAGCCTAATAAGCAGGAACTTCAATACTGTAGAAGAGGAATTGCTTTACTTGTCATACAGTCTTCTCTCACTCTGCCTATCACAGCTGTGCTAGACGTGCAGAAATCCTATACCTCTCACATATAGCCCAGGAGATCTGGCACCTGATAAGGTTTCACTGTTCACTCCGAGCCAAGCTCGCTCAGGTACACTGGTGTGAACTTGCAGTTGCCTGTAGTCAGCAGATATTCCAGCACAGTTCAACCCAAAGTATGCTTCTGGCCTCTTGTTACTGTTCTGGACACCTCATTATCATGGAGGAATTTAGTATCTCTGGAGCAGATCTGGTACAAGAAGGGAAGACTTTACTGTTCTCCTGTGCCGGGTAAAGTGTCTTGGAACCTACTCACAGATGCAGACTCAATCAGATAGAAGCTGCACACCCATCCCAGGTTTTTCCTGACAAACACAAGATGATGTAGATGATTGATTGAAAGTGTCATTTAATACAAGATCTCCTTCTTAGTGTTCCCATAACATTATCCGAGAGCCAGTTTAGAGGCTGTGGAGCATACAGATGGGAAGTCACACAAAGGCTTTTTTTGGGAGCCTGAAAGAGACGATTCATCTGTATCACAAGTCAAAAGTAGCCCTTTAACAACAAATATGTGAACAAGTTGTTGGGTTTGTATCTCAATATTTGACAAGCTAGGCTTCTTTTCTTTTCCTTTAGGCTCCTTTTCCTCTTTTCCCAAACAGTCGTGTTCTGAAAACCTAGAGAAAGAGCTGTGCACGTTGCCCCCTGCACATATTTACAAGGGAAATAGCATATAATGAAACATATAATAGCAAGAAAAATCTATGACTTTCTGTAAACCACGTTTCTAAGTCAGTCGAGGAATTTTCTTAACAGACAATGTTCAGTAATATTTTTTATTTATTTAAATTTATTGTGATACAACTTCTTTCAGTCAAAAGGGCTGAATTCACATATTTATTTATACATATACTTTCAAGTGATCATCCAAATCCTTTTTTTTTTAAAAAGAGACAGAAAGATTGCATTCAAAGAACATGCTCAAGTGAATTCAGTATTTCATACAGGGTACAAAGAGAAAGGCAGAAATTTGTAAACTGTGAGATAAAAAAAAAAAGGATATCAAAGGAAAAGGGATTGCTTTATATAACAAGCTTTGATTGTAAATAAAGTATCTGGGCAGGATGTTTAACTGTAATAAATTGACTGCTTGGGTCTCTGCTGACAGATCTTTTTAGCTTTATTGACATAAGCTATATTTGCATGGGACTTGATCGTATGGGAAAGAGTTTCTTGTCAGGGATTTGAAAAACTGGCTTACAGTACAAGCATCTTGGAAGCGCAAAAGATGCTGCTGAACAGAGACTGAGAAGGTAAGGAGAAGAAGGCTGAATTTCTTGTATACAGACTACAGGCAAGAGAGAAGATGGAATGTGGATATATTTGATTGAGTTTTAAGCAAGATCAGCATTTTGTTACATTTCTTTTACTCTCCACTTGTAATGCAGTAAGAAAAGGAGGGAGACAGGGGGAGGAGGAAAAAGCTTTCCATATTGCATTATTGTAACCTGAGTCACCAGTGAAACCAAAGGATTAGACTTTGACTTTAGTTAGGGATGATATTCCTTCCATCCAGTCCTAGTACTTACTGCTAAATGAACAACAGCTCTGCCCTCAAATTCCAAGAAGATGGAAGCAGTTCATCAGTGGGGATCTGGAATGAGCCTAAATGTTACATAGAAGGATCAAATATCTTTCCCAGCCTGTTCCATTCAGTTTGTTAAACGAATTTAGTATTTTCATTATTTTTTTTTCCTTCTTGGCCAACCCTAGTTGAGATTGCAGCCCCCATACTGAATTTTTTGTTCACCCAGCAAGGTTGAAGAACCTAACCCATAGCCCTGAGATCTCTGCGAGCTGTGGTCCTTCCAGTGCTTCAGTGAACCTTACCAAGATGCTGCAGAGATGTGCCTTCCCCAGAGGTGAGAGCAGAGGGAAGCAGGGAGGCTGCACAGCATTGCCCTTTCCTCCCAGATTCAGACAGAGGGCTCATTGTTCTGGGCAATGGACTTCTCCCATGGCATGCCTACTCTCTTTGGCTGATCCCTGCTTTCCCACAGCATGTGTAATGGCAAAACAATCACTTTTCACTCTGAATTATCACACAGGGCTTTTGCCTGAAAATATCTCATTTGAGAATGGGAGGATCTGCCCATTTAGAGAAGAGGCTTATGTTTGGAATATAGCTGGAAGCACCTTTCTCCAACCAGGATGACACAAGGTAATTGCAAATCCTAACCCCACAGGAGGAATGTTTTCATTCAGACAACAGCAGAACTCCTTCCTGCGAAGGATTTAAGGTATTTTCTGAACCCAAACATGATAATTTTCATGGAAGGACTAAGGGAAAAATCTCTATTACACCACCGAAGGCAAAAAAGAGAATACATATCAGACACGTCAGGAAAAAGATTAGCACTCCCTCAGTGAGTCTTGTATCTCAGTAGCTCAGGCTTCTAAAATGAAATATTAGGGGTCTGAACAGATCAGAAAAGATTTATGGAGGGAAGGAGGGGCAGATGAATTGAATTTCTCCTTTTTTTTTTTTTTTTCTTCAAAACCCATGCCTTTTGCTTTCCAAAAGGATGGCTAGAAATTTATCCCTGAATGTAGTAAGCACATGAAATTCATATGCCTTTAATGTGCAAATCCTATACTGCACAAGGGAATAACTAATGAGCCACTATTTTAATGAATCAAGTTAAAATGGCAAGGTGACATACCTCATTTAAGGGAACGAATTCTTAATGTCATTGTAAAATGAGTCCCTCCTTCTCCTGGGAAGAGAAGACAATATGGGTTCAGGTTAAAGTCCTACATTTTTGTGTCAGTTGTAGATTTTCCACAGTCCTTGGGAGACCTTTGTGCATCATACTCTTCCTTAAAATAACTGCATTTAATGAATATGAAGAAAACAAACGTAAATAGTACTCAGCAAAGAATTAAGGCAACTTCATGTCCAAGAACCTATTCACAGCTCACAGAATAAGCCCCCCAATTAAGTGTTTCTAGAAGCAGATCCTTGCTCCGCAGAATACTACTTCACTCCAGATCTTGCTAATGATTGGGGGAAAAAATATATCTTCGAATCCATGGTAAGAAACAATTATCACTGTAATATTTACCATCTCTTTCCACAATGTTTAGTTGCATTGGGTGTAGGCAGCAGCCCAGCTGCAAGGGGTGAGGAAAAGATGTGTGAGAAACAGCTCTGCTAACAGCAGGGTGAGAGCAGGAGGGGAGGAGGTGCTCCTGGCACCCCAGCAGAGATCCCCGTGGCCTGCAGAGGAACTGATGCAGGAGAAGGTTTATCCTGAAGGACTGCAGCAGATGGGAAGGCCCCACATCTGAGCAGGGGAAATATGTATGGAGGAAGGAGCAGCAGAGAGGAGCTGTTACGGATGGACCATGGCCATCATTCTCCACCCTGCCTGGGGCAGCAGGGTAGAGTCAGGGATGGAGGAGAGAAGTTTCTCCGTCTGTGAAACGAAAGGAGATGTACCTTTCAGGATCCCTTCAAACTGGGATCTATAAGAACTACCTAATACTTCCATATTGTACTGATATGTTTAATATGTGAAATCAGTTTGCATAGGTTGCTTGGACAATTCAACAGATGATATTCCTCCTTTTTAAAATGTTCTGCCCTACTGTGCAGTATGACTCAAGACAATGCCCTGCCCAGTTAATTAACTTAGAAACCTGAAGGGGATCTGCACTAAATTCCTGGATACTGCTGCTTAGGCTTCTATAAATTCTTGATTCTCATTGGCAAGCCTGATCCAAATCCCAGTAGAGTCACAGTGAAGTCAACAGGAATCTTTCTATCAACTTTCATGCACATTCTGAGTCATTTCAAAACTCCACTGACTGAACAACTTTTCTCAAAGCAGTAAAAAAAAGAAAACGAAAACCAAAACCCTACATCATTCAGTTTACTCAACTGATATAACCATTTGTTTGCAGAGAATATTGCAAAAAACATGAACTAATTCAGTGAAGTCTGACATTTTTCTTAAAGTCTGGGGTCATTAGTGAGATTAGTGAGCGGCCAATTAACGGACAGGATACCCAGTTCTCAGCAGGCACATCTAACCGTCACTGAGCAAAGAAGAAAGATCCTTCAGAATTATGTAAACAGCTCTCATAAAAGTTGCAAGGCACTACAGACAAGTATTTAACTAACCTCTCCTGCTGGGAAGTGAAGGAGGCTTGAATCATCTGTCTGGGGAAACGGACCAGAGAAGAGCAAGGCTTTGATTTACTGAGCAGGGAGGACTCTGCAGCAGATTGCTGATACCTTCTTTATGTAAAGCCCACAAGCTGCAAAGATGGAACATGACTGCAGGAGGGATGAACAGCAACCCTGGAAATGGGCAAATAATTTATTCAGAACCAATTGTCCATTACTATTCACAAATAAATTGTTAGAGTCTAAAAACATACTCATTATTTCAAATTGTTCCCTTTATTTCTGCAGCAAATAAAATAAGCGTTCTGAAGATACTCAGGTTGGAAAATGTAGAATTGACTGTTCCATTCCCAATCTGCATCGTCTTGGATAGCTGAATTATTTACATAATTTAATTACATAACACAGGGCAGGAAAATTGAGCCTTTAATCACTGTGAGTAATGCTTACTCAAGGAAGAAGTCCTATTGAAGTCCGAAAAGTAAAGACTTCTCAACTTTAGAAAATGAGTCAGAATCTGGCCTTGTTCATAGTTTGTGCTCTGAGGTAGCTTTACTCCTCACTTTTCAAATATGTATCTATCCCACACAGCATTGTTAGGGAGCAGCAATAAATACCTTTTGACATGCTTAGTCAGCTGTGTAACACCAAATCAAAGCTGAAATGCTATGAAGAAGGATCTGAAGTTCAGCAATCCAGGTAAAGGAA
Source organism: Thinocorus orbignyianus (assembly GCA_013400375.1). Lineage (NCBI taxonomy): Eukaryota > Metazoa > Chordata > Aves > Ciconiiformes > Thinocoridae > Thinocorus > Thinocorus orbignyianus. The sequence continues at coordinate 466,925 of VXBW01005385.1, forward strand.
AGAGAGGGGGGGGAAACACCTGTATCCCTAGAGTCTCCATGTTCACAAAGTGAAATCATTCACACTTTAAAAGAAAACAACAACATTCAAGTGTCTCCAAATCTAGATAAACATTAGTAGGATAAATGAAAGTCTAAACTATCATTCATTAAATGAGAAATAAGGCAGAAGTGCACCTGATTATCCATTAGCACCACAAAAAAAAAATATATATAAGCTGTTCTGTCATTTCAGGAGGTCTTTAGGAGGGGTCTAAATTGCTATTGTGGGGAGAGTACTAATAGAAAAAATTAATAACATACTAACTTGCAGTGTTTTGTATGCCAATTAACAACACACCAACACCCGCCCCCCAAGGAATTAGCAATATTCTGTATTAAGACAGGCATTGTAAAAGAGATGGCAGCACAATGAGTTGCCAAAAACCCCTCCGTACCCTGACAAGAGAGATGGCATGAATTTGAAGTGAAACTGTAGCTGTAAACAGGGATCATCAGAGACACCACACTATCCAGTCCTAGAGCAGCAGTCTCAGAACTGGTGCCAGTGGGCATCTATAACCTAGGTGTGCACCTATGAAGAAGAGAGTATACAGGGACTGAAAGAAAAGGAATGTCCAAAAGCAAGTTTTCCTACAACTGAATGACAATTTTGTGGAGTTTAAGTTTTACTTAAAAGGCCATGTTCTCCCAAAAAATGTGGTTTTTACACCAAGGAATTTGAACTAAATCAACAAATCACCATCAATTTTGTCAGCCATTTCAGTTATGTACCTTCAATTTTCCTTGAGGAAAGGTGAAGAAAAGGTTCAAACCTGCTTTGTTCTATTTAGAGACTGAGCCAAAGCAGCACTAAAAGCAGGTCTAGCCAGTAATTTGAATGTCAAACTATTTGCTTCCCATTATTATTTCAGTTTGTACCTGCTTGAGTAGAGTTTTGCCCACATCTGTTTTGCTTGGTTCATTACAAGAGCTTGCTAATAAATAAACTGGTTTAATAATAGAGTTTTGGGTCTTGCACTACAACAAAGTTATCATCTATATCTTAGGCCTTTTATCCTGCTTTTATGTGGAGGATGGAAGTTCCTTTTGTCAAGGATTTCGCAATTTCATTTTGCTTTCCTTGGGAAAAAAAACAACACTCTGGATTTGCAAACTTCTCTTGATATTGAAAATATTGCTCAGGATCAAAACATTTCCTTGTTGGAGAACTTGGTGGGGGATGTTATGCAATAGGGCAGAAGGGACAAAAACATTATCAGCTGCTCCTACCCAGACACACTACTCACTCCAAAACATTGAGGGGATGTGGTTTTTCTGGTGGTAGTGGTGGTTTTGTTTTGTTTTTGTTTTTACATATAGCACCTCTTAGATTAAGCATTCAGACTTCAGGTCTCTGAATCCGCCAATTAGGCTCATGCAAATGTCTTCTCCTTCCCTCCTGCCTTTCCATTCCCTCTTCCTGCCTCCCTATCCTCGCAGTGAAGCCTCTCAGACTTGGCAAGAGCTGCTGGGTTCCAGCCAACTGCTACTTCAGGCTCAGGTTTTGCTTTCAATGCACAGTCCTGGAGTGGGGTGGGGATGCATTGCAAAGTGCAAACCTGAGCCAAAAAGCACAAGGCCTGGGGTTAGCACACCACCCAAGAGCTGCTGCATGTGGGGAGCATCTCCATCTTCACCACCTGTAGAGGCTGGTGGAGACAGGGAGCCACTTCTGACTAAACCAAACCAGATACCAGCACGACTGTGTTAACACCATGCTGTGCCAAAGTTAACACATCCCATTTTTCTAAAACACACTTGATCAGGCAAATGGCTTTTCCACTGAAATTGAGCGAGTGCTACATTTGCTTCATTTATGAATCTCAGCCAACTGTTGTTTAGTTTAGTTCCTTCAGCACTCTAGCCCATTTCACACGTTAATTTTTTGGACTGCGTCGAAGTGAATAAACCCTGCAACAGGGAAGGAGGCCATTCAATTTCTCTGGGTCTTCAGCTGACCTAATCCTCAAGGCTCCAGCATAGCAAGTCCTCAGTTCTCACAGGCACATTGTTTGTATGAAAAGAGGAATGTTCACGTTTGATGGGAACAAACAGCAGATCTGCATTAAGTCCAGTCAAGCAAAACAGATCTATCTCTCAGCTGTTTAATTGTGTTACCAGCTACCCTTTTCCTTCAGACAATCAGAATTTGCCACAGCAGAAAGACCGGTGCAGTGAGCTGTCCCCACAGAAACGGTAACACCTAAACCTGGTGGAAATCTCTGACAGCAGCTGGTGGTTTCTGCCACACCTCCTGCTGGTCAGCATCCTAAAGGAGCAGCCAACTTTGTAAGGCTTCAATAAAGCACTGGATACACAAGGGAACACGAGGTAAACTTCATCCTTGCAATAGTGCAGAATGAAAGAGTTAAAAAAAAGTTCCCTCACACACATTCTACACAAACTTACCTGCCCAGAGGCACTGCATTTGGCTTCCTGTACCTTATGTTTTTCCTTTATACTTACCCCTACTGGTTCATTATTGCAGGTCTTTTGACTTGTGAGAACAAGACTCACCATTCCCTCTGGGAGTTTCGCCACTGCCCTCTCACTCCCTGTTACTCTCTCTTCTGTTTATCATCTTCCAACTACCTCTCCCATTCAGGTTGGGAAAGGAGGTAAAAGGCAAAATTTCTATCATGATTTCTCCCTCCTCCACAACCTCTTTTCAAAATCACTTTGCTCTTAATAAGAGAGACACCACTGTAAGGTGAAGACACCCTGGTGCCTCGAGTCAGGCAGGTTCATTTAGAAAGCAGAGAGAAAGAAACCCACAGGCCAACCTAACAGCACAGATATCCACACCACCTTCAGACTCTGAAATGCTGGCTGTAGCCTGCTGAGTCTTCTCCTCCCTTGGAATCCACCTGTAGTTTAAGCAAATAAGTCTCCAAATACTCCATGCCTACAAGTCTCCAACACTTGTTTGCAAGATTCAAATCCTTAAAAGAGGCAGATGCTGCCTTTGTACACTAACGGTCATCTCAGCAGCAGGTGTTTACAAACATGTTGTTGCACTAAAAAGAAACACCCTTTTCTATTAGTATCAGTCAGATATCAAACATGCTCACAATAAACTTGTTTATATTTATTTGCCAAGTCATTTATTTAGCACAGCTTTCCACCCTGCCAATCTTTTTGCCTACCTTAAAGGTCGAAGGAACTAATTTGTGAATACAGAAATCCCCTCTATATCAATCTGAAAAACGTGTCAAGATTTCAAACCTTATTTATCCCTCTGTAAGGTTAACAGGTAGCTTCTCGCCCTTCTAACAGGAAAATATGACACAAGGTTTGAAGTAGCAGTTGCATCCTTTACACTTTTGCCCATCCACCGTTAACTTGCACAGGGGACAGAACAGCTGTCTGAAAGAGCACGGAAAGCTGAGTTGAAGAGAGATGAAAGCGGTTGAAGGAAAAAGGCAAAAAAGATATTAAAAAAATAATTTACTGCAGGATTTTTCTAAATATATCCACTTTCCTAATAGACGCAATACTGTGTGCTGCACATGTTTTCTTTTCTTTTTTTAAGAATAAATAATTTGCAGGTGTGTGAAGTTCAACTACAACAAATCTTTCAAACTGAAGCTACATTTTCTTTGTATGATTAATAAGTTGCATTACGGCTTGCTTATAAATTAAAGGAACAGAATATGATGTACTGCAAAGGAGTTGTATATTTTCCCTGCTAAGCTACAGTGCCCGTAAATCATTTCCCATCACACTTCATTTTTAATTTGAATTCATAAAAGGTTGTACATTTCTTTGTGGTTTTAAATTAAAAAAAAAAATATTAAAGCCTGTAAACTTAAATGTTTATTAAAGGAAAAAATACCCTGATCTAAAACTTCAGGAATTAAAATGTATGTAGAATATAAAAAAGGAGAACAAATAAGATTTCTAGTTAAGCCCTGGAAATTAATCAAGGCAAGGATGAGGAAATGGAAGGTCTGGAACAAGTGTGCCTCCCCAGAACACCAGTCAGGAATTTTGTGAAGTCAGTTTAGCTGATTGGTAGCTAATAACTGAAAGAAGTAGAGCCCGTAGAATTAAAAACCAAGTAACACAACTCCCTAAAAGATGCCAAACCTCATTCCTGCCCATCTGTAAACACAGGCCATCAGAATGTCTAACCAAACTGGGCCTTCAGACATTATCACTAACCTCAGTGAGGCCAGATCCCAAGTGAAGACAGATCTTACTTTTGGTAGCCTCAAGGTTACACCTACAGAGTAAAAGCTAGGCTTTAGTGACAACCTTTAAGCAAAGCGTGAGTGTTAATGTACAGGTCATGCATCCCTTGAACGGGAGCTCTATATTCACATTCTGTTTATTATACCTCTCCTGTAATTTAAGGAGAGCTCACCATCACTATTGCATAGAGATCTCAGGTTTATCCTTCAGAAAATGCTCCCGCAATGTATATGTGTGCAGTATAACTATATAAAATCAGAAATCCAAACTTCAAGAAACAAAAAAGAAAACAAAAACTCCCACCATGATGCTTTTGCCTGTTTTGTTTAAGCAGAAGAAAGCAGAAAAGGCAGAAACCAGCAAATTACTTAAGTTTTACAAGACTGTCAACTTTACATTCAGATGCATTTTTCTTGGTCTGATCCAGTATCCAAGTACAGTTCCCTCCAAATTCTGTCACAGATCATGGTTTCAATTTATAAAGAAACCCCTCAAGCCCTTACCACACAGTTCCACATGAAGTGGTGGTTGGGTCACCTAAGGTGCTTTCAGGTAAACAAACTCCGGGCCACACCACTACTACAAGCGTCTAGCAACACAGGTCCAGCCTAGCTATAGAGAAGCCAAGTACAGTAGGGAAGCCTCAAGACTATCTTCCTCTTTAGAGCATGCTAAATGGGGTATTTGTGTCAGGTAAACATAAAGTAAAAGGTTGTTTTCTTTTCTGTACCTCAGTCAAGCTCACTAACCCTGCACTTCGTGCCTGCAGTGAGCGTAGAGAAGCCCCAGCCAAGCAGGACCCAACAGGCTGCTTGAAGAATCATATTTATATCAGACACCCAAAGAATGTGGCTTTCCTTTGCGTTTCCTGCCTGACTAGTTCTCTTCCTAACAACCAAACTTTGTTTGTCTTCATTTATTTACTTTTGCTGTGATTGCAAGTAAAAGCCCATGTCCTCATAAGAAGCAATTTGCAGAAAACAATGCAGGGCAGGAAATCAACTCATAACAACGTCCAACAAACTGAGCCTGTAATACTTCTGCTGGGGACAGTGGCAAACTAATGAGCAATCTCCTAATTACACAGAAGGTATTGAAGTACACACAATAGCCTAGATGATGCTAAATTGACACCTCTTGCAGACAAACTGCTTAGTCACATTTAGCATCAAGCAGCAGCTGAAACCATCTACACACTCTCCAGCCAACAAGGCTTTGTCTGTGATGCAGAATAAAAGCAGACTTTTTCGTTTGGGTTTTGTTTGCTTGTTTGTTTGTTCGGGTGTGGCTCCTTTTGTGTTGTTGGGTTGCTGTGGTTGGTAGGTTTTCTTAGGGGAGTGGTGGTGGTGGTTGTTTTTACACATGAGATCCACCATATCGTAATTTCATCTTTCTTTCAAGCTCCATCCCCAGCAAACGTAAGCCTTCCTTTGAAACCAGTGGGCAGTTGTGGCACAGAATCAGTTCCTGAACAGAGGTCCAGACACAATGATGAAGTCAGTCTCACAATGGACCTCATTTGCTGCAGTGTTTCTGCATCAATTTATGAAGACCAGCCCTTCTATATTGAAACCTCCTGCCACAGTTCAGGATTATTTAAGGATTACAAGGAGTACAAAACAGGAATAGCTACAAAGTGAGGAGAAATTATCCATAATGTTCAAGCTTCTTATGACAGATTAGACATATTCTCAGGAAATAAAAAATTCCTTTCTGAAAGAAACACGTCCTGGACATAGAGTAGCATAATTTCTTTGTTCACAGTTATGTATTCGAAAGCTAACTGGAAACGGATCAGCCACTCTTCCTAGGTTTGTATCAAATTTGCAGAGGCTGCACTCTGTCCCACCATACAGGTCATTTATGAAGGTGTTCAACAGTGTGGGCCCCAGCACTGACCTCAGCCATGACATACACTGCCAGGGACTGGCCTCCAGCTGGACTTTGTGCCACTGATCACAACTCTGAGCCAGGTAGTAAAGCTCATTTTCAGTCTATCTCCCTGTCCACTTATCTAGCCCACATTTCATCGGTTGTCGGTGAGGATGTTATCAGAGACAGTGTCAAAAGCTTTGCTGAAGCCAAAGTAAGCAATATCCACTGTTCTCCCCATCAAAGCATGCTAGCTTTCTGCACAGCTTCCAGCTAGCGTTGGGTATTCCTTATCTCTTCTTCTTTCCTTAAGCTCAACCTAAAATTAGCTTTATCTGCCCACCATAAAAACAAATTAACTTATTTAAAGTGAGTTTAAATAATTTAAGGAAGATGTATAACTGAAAATGTAGAATTTTAATACTAATGAAAAATCAAATAATACAGTTGAGTAAATACTAGTTAGAATTTGAAATTGAAAATTAGGCACAAAGTTAATATACCGATTTTCTCCATGTTTTAAACTTACATCTTCTCTCTTACAGCCCTGTGGAAGGTCCAGTGCAGCTCATTCAAGTTTTCTCATTTATTTCAGCGAGCTCAGGACCAAATCCCTAGGCTTTGCCATCAAGCCGCTATCAGAAAAGATGGAGTTCTTTACACACCAGCCTCTAATAGAGATGGAAGACACAATCTGGCCAGAAAGCCCAGGTTTTAAAAGCACAAGGCAATAGAATGATGCCACCCACAAGACCACACATCAGTTCAGGGGAATAAAGTTCGGCCACAAAAAAATCCTAAATAAGACTTTTTAATCTTACTCAACAAACCAGAACATTCAAACATTTCTCACAAGTACCATGGCTAAGTTCTCTGCTCACAGACAGCATCCAGAGAAGCAAGATGCTTTTTTCATTTAAGGTTCTCACAATCACCTCAAGAATCAGGAGGTCTCTAGAAACATTTACTGTTGTTCAAAATTATAGCCTGTCATTAGTTTGTCAACATCCCAAAAGGTATTTCCACCAGTAGGGATTTAGTGGTACAAATACGGCAACACCCAGGAAGCTAAAACCAAGGTAGCTCTTTTTCACTTAAGGATCAGGAGGATTTTGCCTCAGTTTCCTTCCCAATTCCCATTCCCAAATTTACCTTTAGGAATTGATCCAGAAGTAGTCAGTCTGCTCACTCTTCTGCCACTGTCAGGTCCTTTGTAGCACTACAGGGTACAGCAACCTTCTCTAATGATGAAGTACTTTGCGGCTCCATCACCAACGCTTAAAATGATCAAAGGTAACTTTAGAGCATTTTCACACTTTCCACAATAACTTTTGTAGCAGCTAGCTGGAAGCTTATAGTTCACAGTCAGGACCACCATTTCAGTGCAATTTGCAGCTCTTACGATAGGGAAACTACATCAAAACAAGCCCTTCCTGTCCAGAGACACTCTACCAGAGTGTGGAGAGTTAGGAGTCTGAGTGCATCCATGCACCTTTCTGAGGGAAAAAAACCAAAACCACAAACACACAAAAACTGACAGACTTCCAGAAGACGTGCTAAATTCCCACAGAGCTAAGGAAGACCATGGCACCAGCAGGGCTGCGTCCTCTCCAGCAGGATGCAGTCCCGCCATGCCCAAGCTAGACAAGCAAAACTGAGCAGTGACAACAACATGTCTCATCACAGTCCAATAATCACCAGGGAAAAGCAAGGTAACAAGTCATATGTGAGGTCAGAAAATGAAATCTAAACAACAATTCAGGACCAGCAAAGAATCAGAGAACTTGAATTTCAATAGGGCTCCTGGAACAATGGACCTCTGTGGGTGTGGGTGGAGGTCCCAGGTGAGGCTGGTCATGGCGATCAAGGCTGATTACTGCACTTGGGATCTGAACAAGTAATTTGAATTAATATTAAAGAATCATCAAGGAAAATAGAAGGGCATTTCACATTAAAGTGTATTTGTCATTCTTCTCTAGCCAGAGGCCTCACTGTCTCTTCTCCTGTATCTTTTTCATACTCTAAACATGGAAAACAGATCCACAAGGGACAACTGTCCTTCACAGAAATTGTCAACTTCCAGCTGAATTGTGTTCAGATATAGCCTGCTTGACAGGACAGAACAGGGCAGGACATTTGAAGTTTATCCCATATACTCCATAACCTGAAAGTATCTCTTACTTTTTCAAAGTCCAGCCAGAACAGAAGACTACTTGAATCAGCACACACAGACAGGACCATAATAATGAAAGCTGATAGATCCATTGTTAATGCCATATTTGCTTCCCTTGCTTTGCAATTAAACATTATTTACTCATAATTCTATACCATATGCTCCAGCCCCTAAATGTGGATTAAAGTACCTTTAATTGCACACTATCCTTAATAGTTCTTTTTACTACTATCCTAAAAGGCAGAGCTCAAAAGAAATCATCTCCGTGAGATAGTGACTCACAGTATGACTCACTTAGCGCTTTCTTTCATAAAAGAACTGCATTCAACTTGTTCCCTGTTTTAAGTATTATAATAGGCTGTGTTTTAACTGTGATAGAACTAAGATATGCACATTGTATAGTCACCACTTTGCAAGTTGATTTACTACCACACAAACCATTTAGAGCTCTCCAAAGAAGCTTTGAAGGCTTTAATATCAGAATCTTTCTCCAAGGTCTGCTTTGGTACCAATATTTGATTAAATTAAAACCTAATTAAAGTCTAAAATGAATGATGTGCATTTTCTCTACATTAGACCTATTCGCATTCCATGAAAGATCATTGATGTGGCAGCATGCCATTTGGTTCAGTTTAATTCAAAGATGTCCCAGTGAAATTTGTCGGTTTACCTACCAGCTCTCTGCCCTGCACAGGCTATATTTGTCTTCTCTATCAACTGCCCAGGACCTAAAGGTTTAGTTAGATTCCATTACCCGAGCTGGATAGTGCATAAAATCCTGTAATTCGCAGTGGCCAGTCCACTGAACCATTCCTTTCCTTTGCTTTGTCCCCACTTCTGCTGATTACAAGACATTTTTGTTTAGGTTTTGATCCTGAGCACAGGAGGCATTCTTCAGTATCTGAAATCCATCAATAACTATCTTGCCCTTCAGGTGTTCGCTACTTGTTCCCAGGTATTTTGCTCAGCAGAAGTTCACTAAAGCATAACAGTGTTCATCACAACCAGTGAGTTTTACTTATCTTAAAGCTGTCTTAAAGTTGCAATCAGAAAAACTATGGCATTTCAGATGAAAACAATGGGATGGTATTTTGCTATCGGAGGCATATTTCAATGGCTTCCCTGTTTTAAGGCACAGATCCTTATTAAGACTGTGTTGATACAGAAAGGAAAACTCATCTGTGGCATAAAAAGTAGCATTGTTGTCTGCCACAAACATTTTGCAGAGATGATTTTAATTTAGAAAATAACGAAAGTGAGCAGGTAATTTGTAATCAAGAGAGAGCAAGTAAGCAAGGACAAATAAGCAAAACCTTGGTCACTCTATCAGCCTCCCATACTCAGTCTTTCAAAGGAATTTGTGAAGACAATATCAATGCAAAGATCATGAATGAATACAATTCTTAAAAGTCCACAAAAATCGATATAAAGAACTTTTCTTTTATCAAGCTACTTCCTGACATTTCAAATTTGAAACTGCTTGCTCAGAGTGCTGGCTGGTACTCTGCATGTTTTCTTCCTCATGAGAAAAAAAAGCATCCTATAAAGGGACGTGAGGTGAGTCTTTTAAGTCAGCTGCAAATGTCACAAATATAGTCTTCTGATTTTGGGCAACTAAACCTGTCCTTTATGAAGTCTTCCAAGTGGCAGTCCTGGTCATTTACCTTCAGGCCTTTTCTTCTTCCCTTCTTGCTCCTGCAGCAGAACAATTAATGCCCCTCTTATGCTTTAGGCTTCTGCTTACCACAGGCATGAGAGACAACCTGATTTCAACCCTCTCCAGCTCTAGATTCAAAAACCTTACATTCAGAGACAGTTCTTGAGAGTCCCCAGCACTAGTTTGCTTCAGACTATCCAAGATCTTTCTCTGTTACCACATTCCTTGCTGCTTCAAGCTTTTGCTGTTCCTCAGAAGCCACATAGTAGACCTCCCTAAACCACATTTTCCTCCTTTTTCCCTTTGCATCCTCACAAAGTGTAAATAGGACTCTCTTCCAGGTCTCATTATAAGGGGCCATGTAACTGTAGCTTGAGACTGAACACCATGTTTTCCCTGTAAGTAGCACAATGAATATCTAAGAACGCTTTTCCTATATGTCCCTGTAGGCTCATATTTTGATACTTTGATTAAGCTCTCCTACAGAGCTTAATCAAAAAGGCCATTGAAAAAGCTAGTAAGCCACTTATTACACCATCACATTTCAGCCATAGTGATTTGTTGCTACATTTTGGTAATAAGTATTTAGGATAGGAGTATTCCTCATTGCTGCTCGAGTCAGTGTCATAAATGAACTTTATACTAACTTACATATTTCAAAATTAATAATAGATAACTGATAGATATCAATCTATTCCTCCACATAGGCCATATAAAATCTATACTGAAAGACCAATCAAATTCTCAGTTAACATAATCTTTTCTTTATATAAGTCATTGGGATTTTTTCTGAATTGTACCTGCTGAGCCTGTAATGGAAAACAGTCAACTGTGGATTTGCTCTGGATAAGGTAGGACACAGAGAATTAAGTATTCTTCTGTTAGTCCATATCTGTTAAATCTCAATTTGTTCTGCTGCTTTTCTAAAATGAAACCTGTTGGTAAGTCTTCTGTGATTACTTCTTACATTAGGTAGATCTGCTTGATGCCTGTTGAAATTCTACTTATTGCAATACTGAATCACTACATGCTCTTTCCTTACAACACTTTTCTGATGCAGAAGAGAGCTACTGTCCCCTTTTTAGGTATGGAAAATCCAAGGCATAGAGAAGTCAGGTTAGATATCAGTTAGATATCAACTCAAGCTCAAACATTAGTCATTGGGCCTCACTCTGTTCAGTAACCAGCAGAGTGTCACAGCACTGCCCATTGCCTAAGCACTGATTTCCATTAACCACATGATGCCAGTCATCTAATCGCCCATCAAGGTTTCCTTTGCCACTTTCTCACATTAAGGAACAATATTATTTACAGGTTTCCAAGTTCTCTTTGTTTTTCTATAAATCTAAATTATGACTGACTAGTGGCACCCCAAGTCTTAGCTGGGACAGGGCGTTTATCACTTAGTGGAGCACTTGGATGTGCCAGGAAGATTCAGAAACTGAGAAGCAAGACATAAACAGCCACTGGCTGCATAAAGCAGTAAGGAGCACTGTTATTTGTAGGGGGAAAAGTTTGTTTGACAGGAGGGAAAGTTTAGAGGTTTCTGTGTTGCTGAGAGCTGAGTGGGAAGCAAGAAAGACAGACTTAAGCCCCTCACTTTGTGCTACCACTTAGATTGCCATTGTCACAGCAGCCAGTTTTCTCTGGCCTTGATCCATCGGACAAGGCAGCATAAGAACTTATATTCCAGGCACTGCCGAGACATCTAATAATGTCTGCAGCGTATCCAGAACTCAGCTGAATGTATGACACCTCAGCAGAGAGGCAGGGATGCACGACTACTACGTGAGATACGTGACACTCTCCATAACATCCCCTTCTTGTATTTCTTCTGCAATGGCAGACCCTTTTTGGAGTTAAAGAGCCCTATTTTTCACCTCCGCTCCTGTCCTTTTTCCAAAATTATCTGTGCAGTTAATTCTTTCTTCTTGCTGGCACATTTGCCACAGTGACCAGTCTTTCCTGAGTAGCATGCTATGTCCAGACACACCTTACACACATGGGTGGTCCTAACCCCATGAAGGACACTTTGAGCCTGGTGTGTCAGCCAGGCTCTTTGGCTGCCTGGTGTTATGATTAATATAAATATGCCCTTGAGAAGCTAGAAAATAACTGTGCCTGATACAATTCAAAGAATCATAGAATCATAGAATGGTCAGAGTTGGAAGGGACCTTAGAGATCATCAAGTTCCAACCCCCCTGCCATGGGCAGGGACACCTCTCCCTAGAGCAGGTTGCTCCAAGCCCCATCCAACCTGGCCTTAAACACTTCCAGGGATGGGGCATCAGCAACTTCCCTGGGCAACCTGTTCCAGTGCCTCACCACCCTCACAGCAAAGAGCTTCTTCCTAAGATCTCATCTCAATCTCCCCTCTTCCAATTTAAAACCATTACCCCTTGTCCTGTCACTAGACTTCCTGACAAAGAGTCCCGAATACATAAGATTCTCTTATCCACTGGCCAGGGTTGTGAACAAGTGGCTGGATGTAGAGAAGGAATTGTATTAAGCTCGTTACAAAAAATGACAGGAAACAGAGGATTCACTTCCACAAAACTGGTGTATGAGTGAAATAACAAAACACATTGTCTTTCCTTTAACAATTCAATGTAATTTCAGTTATATGCTAGGACATTTATGATCAGCACACGTATCTTGGAAAAAACTCTACTTTACAAGCATGCTCAGTATTTGCTCGTGGTAGAGGAAGTAAAAGCAAGATTTTCCTTCAGCCTACACTCGGGCATGTCCCCTGCAGGGGTTACCAAACATGAATTTTTAGTTATTTTAAAGTTAAAATGGTATTAAAAAAAATCCTGAATTAGTATTAAGCCTAACTCTACAGATAGTGTTTTGTTAAAGGCTGTCTGCCCAGGATGACCAGTTAGTATTTACTATACAACTCTCGTGTTAAGGCGAAGGAATGATATATTTAGCTATTTATGTCATCCATTAGTCTCTCTTCCATGGTTTGGTAGTTGATTTGATATTCAGTGTATCACAGATAACTATCTTGTCATAGCTAAATGAAATGTGCATTTAGAAATGTTCATTAATACTATTATCATTAATTTGTTCTTACCTGAATCTCACTGCTGCAGGGACTCCTCAGATTAAATGACAGATTACAGCCAGCCTTTTTTTGAAGTAGAATTTTGACAGCCTCCATGTGTTGCAAATGAACTCTAGTGGTCCAAATCCTGTTCTCCTACTGATTTAAAACCAAAGTGATAGTGTTTATGCTATTCTTATTTTAAACCAAGATATCAGAGTTCAGAATTTATCCCGCATTACCTTTTTTATTTTTTTATTCAGTGCAAAATTATATCTAGGCATCTTAATTTTTGCAGTGAAGAACAGACATTGAAATTCACTTCTTTTTGCCCTTTACTGAACACAGCTGCCAAGATGCACGCAGAAACTTTCAGGAAAAGCTTGAACTTAAGTTAATCAGCAGCAGTCACGTACATGAAGTCCTCCTCTCACTAAACCTCTCTTACTTTAAACCTCACCTGCCCACTCTGATGTCCTTTTAACTCCTCTGAGTTTAGCTGTCATCTGCCAGTGTAGTCCTGGCATTACATGGCAATTGACTGCAGCTGAGGATCCGGCCTTGGGAATACAGAGACACAGGTGTGTCTGGGATGGTCACGCATCAGATACTGCATGTTCAATGGCCTTTACACCTTAAGTTGCACCTGCAGAGCACTGCTAAGCTGTCAGTCTGTAACATAAAACAACCCAGTAATTGGAATAGCAGCTGGCTTGTGACCCATTAAGATTCTCCCTCACACAGCTCGCCCTTCCCAGATTGTTTCTGAGCGTCTAAGTGAAACATTTTCTAAAAGAACAGGCAAAAGAAACCACAGGAGTCACGCTAAACCCCTGGAATACAGAAATTCATTCACTTCTTCTCAACACTGAATGAGTCCTCAAATCACAATGGCTATTGGACTCCCAGGCTCCCCATCAGAATGCAAAAAGATTAAGCAGTATTTTGGCATACACAGAGCTGTATCCCATCTGATTAAAAGCAAATGAGATTCTTGATCCACCTTGTGGGATTAAGTATCTCCTAGAGAGATGACATGAGGCCTACAACATACTTATTATTAATAATTTACTCATAAGAGAGTCCACACTGGGACTGACTATAGGTGTAAAAAACAATTTTGTCTTGGTCAGCATATTAACTGACTTCTTGACTTCTCTCATGCAATGTAAAACAGATTTTCTGTTCCAGCAAAGCAAGTGCATCTAACCATCCAGCTGGTGAAGTCCTACGTGGCAGATACGTGTATTTGGAACAGCAGCCACTTGCAAAACTTCAGCTAAGGAGATTCATTTAAAAACTGTCAAGTGCTGGCAGAGAAATGTGTGTGTGTGTGTGGCCATACACGTAGATATAAAAGAAGGAAGGACACTCTTCTAATTCTCTATTACTCCTGCAAAAATTATGCACAGGACTTCAGCATAGAGAATACAATTCTTTTCCTGATAATGTGAAATATATGAATATATAATTACATAATTAAAATATAATTATATATATATTTGTGTAATATAATTACATAATGAATATAATTTTTTTTGGAACTTGGCAGCTTCTGTTCTGCCAAAATGACACCTAAAGCAGCATTTGAAAAAAAAAAANTCAAAGAATTTACTGCATTAGTAAATGACACGGGTTAGTCAATTTTTCCACCTGAGAAACACTTCACTGAGATGGCAGCAAAATGCAACTTAAAGTCTGAAACATGTGAGGTACTACACAATATGTTCTTTTAGACTCTGTGAGCCAATCTAGTCCTAGGGTACAATATATAAATGTGCCTCACACACAAGCACTATTCTTTCTAATGAAAAAACAATATTAATAAAAAACCTTTCCTCTAATAAAATTACTAGTAAAAGTTATCATTAATGGCAGGCTTTATAACAAATTCTGCTGCCCTCCTGCTGTCCTCTGCACCTGCTGACTGTCTGGCACAGCCTGCCTCCTGCCTTGTCCAGCTGTTTTAAACGATACTTCCCTTGGCAATGCTTTTTAACGACAAAAGTTCTGGGAGGCTGATTCTCCACGAAGTATGCTCAGTGGGAAACTGCCCCTCTTTCTTCTTACGACACATAAAGGAAGCCTGACTCACCTGTTCTCATCCTGTTGGCCTAAACATCTCGTTTATTGGTAGCTCTTTGCAGCACCACTTCATCCCAAATCGGCAGTAAACGCAGCGGAATCCATCACAGTAGAATCCTGCCAAAACAACATCGGATCAACTTGTTCTTGTGATTCCCACCTTGTCCTCCCTACCACAATGAATGTAATTGGAGAAAGAAAAACATAACTTGGTTTCTCAGGCTTTGTTGCTCCCCAGGTACCACAAAAATTAGTTGGCCAGGCAGCATTCACAGCCCAAGTTTTATCAAGTGAACAGGAAACCTCCTCACAGTGGACCTAACGCCGAGCATGTACTAACAATGACGGAGAAGGATACAGTGAGATTCACCTTGTTGAACACAGCGAGTCGATTTGGAAGAAGGACAAGGGAATACTCGGAACGCAGCAGCTGAGTTTGAAAAACGGTTCTGATAAACGTTGAAGTTACCCATGGAATGCAGTCACTGGAGGCTTGTGCCGTTTCCATGCTGACTGTAGACAGGAGATAGCATGCCCTCAATTCAACAGGGAGGCTATCTGCCTTCTGTACAGCACTGCTTTTATTGGAGCCAAAGTCAGTTAACCACTGGGCTCCCTGCCACCTAACAATGAGAAACACAAATTACAGCAGCAAATCGTCTTTTTAGCATAAGCAATGTTTCCAACATTCTCTGATTTTCCTCTTCCCTAATCCATATTTAGCGGTTCGGGGGACTAATTCATCCCGTTTTCCTGTCACCATTTGCACGATTGCAGCTGCCTTTACTGATATGTGATGAGTTACACAAAAATAAAGAATGAGTGTATGAAAAGGATATGAAAACTACAACTGAACAAGACCCACATTACAGGTGTCTCTTCCCCATTCCTGAGGACCAGGCACAGACTGCCTTTGTTTCTCACACTCAGCTGACATGGCACAATCCCAGACTCATTTTAGCCAACAGGAATCCTAACTCCAAGCTCAACACATTTCCGAGCAGAGGTAAGGAAGGAAAAATCGTCGCAGTTACAAAACAACACTTTTACTATTCAACAAGGAATTGTTCAAAAAACAGTTTTAGCCAACTTTTAGCAAAATTCTTGAGGAGCAAGCTGTGCTGTAGAGCACTGTCTTCCTGAGGCCAATTCGCTTTTTCCTAAGCTCCTGATCTTCATTATCTTTCTTGCTGACCACACAAGAAAAGAATCATTTACTCTTAGAAGTTGCTTAGCCTAGGAAGAGGTGGGAAATAAATAGAATAGTATATTCTTATATTAAAATGTTAGTTTGTCCTCCTTACTCTATAAAGTTTCAAACCTTTCCTCTGAATGAGCCTACTAAATTTTCTTCTTGAAAAGACTGCTGCTGACAATCAAGGGGAGCACAAAATTACTCTATTCTCTATTATTTTCTTTAAAAGTTGGGAACTTCTATAATTGCAAATTATGAATTAAAAAAAAAAAACTCCAAGCATGACAAATTATACATTGATAATTCTGCATTTCCCAGTGCTGCTACTTTGCTTACATGTTGTAGTATTTTCTTTTTTGTGAAACTCATATATATATGTTATTTCTAGCAGTAGTAGAAGCAACAGAATTTCAACATAATTTAAACACACATAACAAAATATTACTTGTGGGAAGAACGCTCAGTTTGTTTATAGGGTTTTATTCCTCCCAGAAATGTGGCTATAAAATAAAATAACAGTCTTGAATGCATCCCTTCTATAAACACAGCAGGATTGGGAAAGCATTCCAGGACATATATCTGTCACTGTAGCTGGTATCACCCCGTAACTCCACTTAGCTAAAATCATCCTCTAATCGGGAAGGGCAATGGATTTGTTTCTGATGGCACTGGAAAGTGATCGTGAGAGTGACAGATGTCAAAAACATTGCTCTTACTGAACTCTCGCTTTACAGCAGAGATTAAACAGAACAGCCTAATTGTGCCTTGTACTCATTTAGTGTCTTTGGAAGAAAGAAGGCAGGATTTTAACATCTATTCTACATTCTTATAGTCTTAAGTTAGAGCCAGAGAGAGACGAAATGCAGCTTCATTTTCTATCTTCTAGGGAGATTAAACAAAATATTAATTTAAGTAGTAGACCCTGCACACAGCAGTGGGAAAGGATGGCTTGAATAAAGATCAGGCAGAGACACAGTTGAATATTAAGGCCATCCAAGCTCAGAAGCTGCCTGTAGCACACAGCCTAAGGCTGCACATGAGGGCTCAGACTGAACGGTGGCAAGAGCAGCAGTTTGACTCTGCTCATCACCCCACATCAGGGAGAGGAGCCCCGGCAGCTGCCCTTCTCTGGTTCCTGCACAGCAAGCTAAGGGCTGTGAAGGAAAGAAAATGAAGGTCTATAAAGTTAGTTCCAAGGCAGGCACAGCAAACAAAAGATCAGTTTAATGCCTTTGTTCATAGCTGCAATTCTAGTGTGGTGTCTGGGAAATTCCTGTTGACATCCCAGTCACACAGAAAGGTACTTCAGGTACATATGGCACAAGTGCAATGTTCCCTCTTTATGGGTAACATTTAGCTGCAGGGTTTGGCTATCCTATAAAGTGGCATTTAACAATATTCTCAAGGGGTCTCTCATCAGCAAAGAGAAAAAAGTATAGCTTGCTTGGCTTCTATGTTCTGTTCTAAAGAAAGCACACAAAAGGTAAATAGATACTTCACCATCATCTCACTGTTAGCTAGCACAGAGTTTTAAAATTCAACAGCATGATCATGCTGAAAGGAAAACAAAAGAAAAGACAAGAAGAACCCATGTTCTCTGAAACGACAAGCCCTGAATTGCTACAGAAGAATGGGAGAAAAGGATTTGAATTAAGACATTCATCCAGAATCTGTAATATTCAGGAAATGAGGTAACAAGAGAAAAAACATTTCTGCAGATGGGTCGGGGCAAGGGGAGCAGAAAACACGAGAAGTCTGCACCAGAAAACAAATACCTTGAACTCAGTCATCAAACTTATACTAGGTTCGTAGCCAAATAGCTTCATTTTATTTTTCAATTGCCAGACAAGCTCATTTATGAAATAGCACAAGCCTTGCTTTCCTCCAGTTTTTAGCATAATAGAAAACTAACTGGAGAAAACTGGCAGATGTAGTTTTTTTTATCAATAAAGCTCTGCTTAGAGGAGTTGAAAATCTTTTCCTTTCATGCTTTCAAGTTCTTATTGTACACAATTGTTTTCCTCAGGGGATTATACCTGATCCCATGAAGCTTTCCCTGCCAAGACAGTCCAGTCTCATTGTGGAATAAGAGCAGACATTGATAGGCAGGGACCACAAGGGAGACTGTGGCGGCTCTGGGCCCCTCTCTCCCAGCAGGGTTTTGCTGCTCAGCCTGTAAGGGTCACCTGAGTATGGCTTAAAGGATCTGGAAAGGAGAGGATATCTGAAGGCCAAATATTTTAAAAATGCAAGCCCTTTGCCATTTCTTTATGAACCTCTCCCATCAAATAAAATAGATTCAACTTTGTTTGTTTCCAAATGTGCTGGAAATGAAAATAACTGCAGTTATTGAAGCTGTGGGAGGTACAATGGATATTTCAGCTGCAACAAGATGAGAATGCCCGTTCAAAGGTTCCCTTCAAGCTCTTTATAGCAGACAAATCCTCAAAAGAAAACATACTTTGTTAACTTTCATTTCAATACATCCTGCTCTAGCCAGACAGCCCACTTAAAATGACACAGAGGTAGTAAATTGTTCTACTGATTGGTGAGCTGGAGTTTAACAGCTTGAGCTTATCAGAAAAGCGATAGGAACAAAAGTGTCGGGCATATCATCGTTCAGACAAGACCTCCTTCCACTCTCCCTGAACCTCTGAGGTGAAGGCCTTTAATTCCTCTTTGCGGTAAAAGATGTGTCGTGAAAACACTGAGAGATGGACAAAGGCCACCCAGAAGGGATCTTATTCAACAAGCCTTGCATACAGCATCCCACAACAAACGCTCTTAATGCAAAGTATTTCAATGGCTGCATTTGTGTATAGGTCCATGTTTTTCCAAGAAAGCGTTTGCCTCAAAAAAATCCCTTATGAGGTAGAAACAACAGGAGATCTTCTCCTTGAGATAATTCCGATATCTAGCAACTGAAAGATGATGAGAAGCACAGACTTCCTGTTATTTTGCTCTGAGAAATGGCACCCCAAGGCATTAAAATGCCCATGAAAATATGGAGCACCAGATTTTTAAAGGCCCTCCCAGCACACACTGTTGAATGGAGATTTAAAATGCTCAGTTTCTGTTTTCTGGCCAATCCATTTAGGCTGCTGACTTCTGCCACTGAATCCCCTCCAGAGCTCAATGGCTTGTGCCCAATAACATGCACATGCCACTAAACCCAGCATTGTCAGGCAGCTACAAACCCATTGGAAGCGTTTGTAGGTTTGGTTATTTGTTTGATGTTACAGTCAACCTTTGAATAACTGCCTCTGAAGAAATAGGAGCAAATAACACACATTCAGTCTGGCCAAAAGCACTTTATCAATGCCAAAATCTCCACAATATACAAGACTGTACAACAGACAAGGACAACCCCTGAAAGGCAGCTATGATTGTTGCATGAGAGAGAAACAAGGCTCAATTAACCAATTAAATTGTCTGCCAAGAGACTAAGGAATCCACTGTTCAAACATATATAAAATTAGGCTAAATAGAAAATGCAGAGGTCTACTAAGATAGGACAACCTTACAAGAAAACAGATACCACACAGATCAGTTGGTAAGGCGGCACCAAAACTCAAGGGGCAAAGGAGGCCATAGGCCATGAAAGGGCTGGAGAGACAGGCATTTAGTATGTCTCAGCAGTGGGGTTCATTTAACTCCCTCAAATAAAACACGGTATTTGAAGTCAGGTATGAGCTCTCGGTTTTGTTGGGTATGAAGTCAAAGATAAGCATCTCTCAGATACTCTTAGAATATATTGTCGTAGGAGGTTCTATGTGTGACGCCACTGGTTTGAGCTTCAGGTAGAGAATCCATATGCAAGAATTTGAAATAAGATGTAAGCTTCCTGGATTTAACCTCATCTTCTATGTTTCTCCCTTTTGTTTTGTAACAACAATAAAAATGTAACTACAGCTCCTAGTGAAAACAGACAGATTTATGAATGGGAAATCATGCCTGAGTAACCTGACAACGTTCTATGGTTACATGACTAGCTCAAGAGGATGAAGGGAGGGCTGTGGATGTTGGTTATTTTGACTTCTGCAAAGCCTTTGGTACTGTCTCCAGTAATATCCTCACAGACAACTGATGAAGTACGGGTTAGCAAAATGGACAGTGAGATGGACTGAAAAGAAGCTGCACTGCCCAGCTCAGTGTTGAGATCAGTGACACCAAGAACAGTCACTAGTGGTGTACACCACAGCTGAAGTCGGTGCCGAGGCCCACACCAACATCTTGATAAATGAGCTGTACATTGTGACAGAGTGCAGCCTCTGCAAATTTGCAGATGACACGGAGCTAGAAAGAGTGGCAGCTGGTTGTGCTGCCAGAGAGAGGGCACTTGGACAGGCTGGAGAAATAGGCTGACAGGAATCTCATGAAGTTCAACAAAGGGACGTGCAAAGTCCTGCCCCTGGGGAGCAATAATCCCCTGTGCCAGAACAGGCTGGGGACTGACTGGTTGGAAGGGTGGGTTTGTTCAGTCTGGAGAAAACAAAGCTGGAGGGGAATCTTATAAACATGCATAAGTACCTGATGGGAGGGATTAAGAAGCAGCCAGGCTTTTCTCTGTAATATCCAGTGTCAGGTGACAGGACAAGAGGCATGAGCACAAATTGAAATATGTGAAATACCATTCAAACATCAGAGAACACTTTTTTCTGTGAGGGTGGCCAAACAGTGGAACAGACTGTCCAGAGAGGTTGTGGAGCCTCAGTCCTTGAAGATCATCAAAACCCTGATTGGTATCGGCAACCTGCTGTAGCTGACCCTGCTCTGGGCAGGGGAGTTGGACAAGACAATCTCTGAAGATTCCTTCCAATCTCAACTGTTTTGTGAAAACACACCGATCACAACTTTTATCCATGAAAAATAAAGGCATCTGTAAAGTGCCAAGTTTCCATGTACACTTACTAAGAATGTACTGCTTACAGGTTTCACATTTTGCTTGAGACTCACTTTAACTTCTCACCACAGTAAATGTAACTTACATGCATATATCAAGAGAAGCAAATCTCGTGACTAATAACCATAACGTTAAAGTAACATTGACATCCATGATGCAGGTGGTTGTGGTGTTAAGCAGAAAAGCTTCAATGCAGCTTTTCAGTCCAGTGCACTTTCACTGTCTTGAGCCTCACCAAACATACCTAATGTGTTTGTGTACATTCACCTACAAATCTTTATGTACTTTAAAGACACTATCCTATTCTGTGGTTTAGATAATTTTCTTGCTATTTTTTGGCAAAATCTAGGGGGTATTTGATACTTCTATTCATTTCTACCAATATTTTTCCACTGCGCTCCTCCTTGTATAATACCTCTTCTTTGTTTCTGATTTTTCTCTTTCAGCTTTTACTCTTCCCAGCGTGTGATTCCAGTCAGGTGACATTTCGTGATAACCATAATACATCTGAAAACAATCCAAAAGTCACAGGCCTATCAGTTCAGTGCCAAAGACAGCTACTCCGTATACAATTTGGCAGAGACTAGTCTAACTTTTTCCATGTGTTCCCCCCACCCCCTTCCCTTTATTTTTTTTTATTTTTTGAGGGAGGGGCAGGGGACTAGGGGATTTGGAAGAATAAAGATCAGTCAAAACTTTGGAAATAAGAAACCAAAACCTCTTAAATTTATTTACTGAAGTCCAGAAATGCAGAATTGCTGCTGCTCTAATTCCAGACTTAGTCAAGAATACTGCAAATCAAACCATAGTAACTCAAGCATGCAAAGAAATACAAATAGATTCCAAAGAGTCATTAAACCCCCCAAACCAGCTGTAGGTTTGTAAACACTACTCCTCTTGGAAAAGGGAAACTCATCCCTAATCTCCAAAGCATCATTTAGGATTAAATTGATAGGAAGAATACCGAGTTTAAAGGAAAATCCACTGGAGTCTGACCATACCAGTACATGAAATGTTTGTAATAAATCTCCCAATACTTTGTACTCTTCATTGCAGATGTCCATAAGCTACTTGCTTATTTTCCCAAGCTATTCAAGACATTCAAACTTTTCTCTTTTTTTTACCCCTTCGAGAAATGCTTATATGAATTGTATGGACAAAGTAAACAGAGTACTCTGGTAGAGTTTCCCTTTTTACAAATGAACCATAAAATTGTCCATTAATCAGCCTTGTGTCCCTAGGGGCCGGGCTGCATTGTTGAAGTTTCCTTTTCCATTTCTGATCCCTGTTTTGTTGAGGAGATTACAAAATAACAAGTCACAATGCAGTAAACCAAAAAGAATAGGCTTTTGAAAACTGCCCTCCTCTCTGCAGCCCTTGGGCAGAGCTGGAGTTTTGATCAGTGGTGGAGAATTCTAAATTTAAACACTCCCTATTTTTCATCCTTTACTTTCTAGTAAAATAATAATCCTATCACGGCTCCTTTACTTCCCATCCAGAGGACACAGTGTTCCTATCTATTTAAATTATTCCAACAAGTTCCTTAGAATGATAAAAAGGCCCTTTATGGTTTCCTGGGCTAAGTACCTACAACCAGAGAAATGATGAAAAGCTGACAGAATTTACTGGGAATCTGGCATTTCAGAGCTTTGCCCCGTGTTAGCACCTGAGAAAGTTTTCGATTCTGACACTGCTTGAATTTATCTGGAGGGCAATATCCTTTTGAAACAGGGTAGGAAGAAATATATATCTATTGTACCTGTCACTCCACAACACGTGCCGACTGTGGGCACAGGGTCAGCTAACAACTCTACTGCACATCGGATCTTTGAAGATCCAACTCTTTACCCAGGACAGCCAAGGTTGCACCTGGTTTTGAAGGTGCGGAGCAGGAATGGGGTGAAGGAGTCAACCTCAGCTGCAGCAGGCTTTCTAGCTGACTTCGGTATGTTTTTTAGAATAAGTAGAAAGGTCATAAGGCTTACACAGGAGCACCAGAAGCTGATGTAAAATAGCACAGAATGAACAAAGTCCACCAACCTAGGCATAATTATGCTATCTGTAGATCTGACCTCTAGCTGTCATAGATTTTCTAACTATCATCTAAAAGCTAATGCCTTTGTCTTCTAGGTGTTAGATAATTTAATACAAACTTTCCAATTCATCCTGTCCCTAATTAGAACTTGGGCTCTTATATCGCCTCTTCTGCCTTCCCTGTCTTTCATTATCTGTCACATGTTTGGGGGGAGATGACATAAGCTCCTTGCAGAGGTATATTTTTAGCAGAGCAGCTTGTTTAACATGCAAACCAAATACATAATCAAAGTGGGGGTTTTTAAAGGGAAAGTCATCTCAAGGTTGACTTGAAAGCCAAACAGCTTTATCTCACCAAAGTCTCAGTTAAGTGCTGCAGCGTGGAGTCCTATGTGTAAGACAAGGCTGCTCTCTCCAGTGAGGCTCTGTTGATCTATGATCTAATCTAGGCACTTTAAATAAGCTTTTAAGTGTGCAACTAAGAACCCCTTTATCTGTTATTAAAGTCTCATTCTTTTATCGCTGCAAGCATTTTAAATATCCTAGTCATATTTGATGAATACCTCCACAGATTTCCTTCCCCTCCCAAAAATACGTGACGTTTGGTAAGGAATGCTTTTTTTCTCTCTGTATTCCTTATGAGCTCAGTGGCACTCTAACAACATCAGCCTCATGCACATAAAACACTGCAATGTCTGGACATGCATGTGATGTGACTCACTCACACCTAGTGAACAAGTTCTCTCATTCAAAGACTACAGAAGTGTGAGTTTCTTGAATCACTGATTTTATTAGTACAAACATGTTGAGCTTCACTAACATACCTTTTGACTTTATTGGCGCACCTTATTTTATATGTCTTAAAGACCTTGGCATTTTTTCCTTGGTTAATTTAATTGAGATAGCATTCAGGGCACAAAAAAGAATACTTAACTAAACCATAAAAATAATTTCTCCTAATCTCTCTCATGTTAGTGGTGACTGCCCTAAGAAGGTACCTACCACATAACCTGGCTGTTGCTCATGGGGGTTCATTTATTCTTGTCTAAAACCAAATCATACCAGAGATCTGATTCCAGTTCAGTCTGACCTGTGGGAAATGTCTTGAGTTTTCACATACACTTAGGAAAACCCTACGTCTCTCATGAAACTTAAAGCAATGCTCATTATGCATATTTGCATTGGCTTCTGTGTCACCCAGGAAAACTGTTCTGAAAAAAAAAGCAAATAAAAGAAAAGCTGCTGAAACAATTAACTGTCTTGGGAACAGTACCTGCCAAGCCAGCTCTTAACTTGAGCATCCAGTTGCCACAGAATTTGATCAGCTCCGTAGCACATTGCATCTGACTTATCCTGTGGCATCTGAGAACTGCTGAGCCTTTTTCTGTGGACAAAAAGAAAGGTACAGTAAAGGTCACATCTACCCTTTCTATATCTTCTAGACCTAGGAAATAAATATATTCCTTTTCTTACTGCTGCAATGACAGCTATTTAGCTCAGCAGTGAGATAAATGAATGAATATGCAAAAGTTAAAATCAGGATCACAGCTCTGTTCTTGCTTAAATAAAAATACTTGATGATGTATTTTATTCTGACCTTCAGCTGTCTTATCCGTAATTGACTGATACTTACAATCCTTCAGTGGGTATTACCTTGATGAGAATTTTCTGTGCTAACTAGGCAGGCTTAAGCAAGTTTTGACTCCTCTATTAACAAGGAAGTGCCTCGAGATAATTTCAGTCCGAGCCCCCATTCCTCCCTCCAGCAAACTATCAGAAAACCGGCTGAGTAGCATGATCCCGATGCCTTATGAAAAGTCAGTGACCAAAAGCAGCTTTATTACCAGTAAATAAGAAAAAACAGGTGTAGATCATGCAAAATGAACCAGAGAATCTCATCCTACTGCACTTTTATATGGAGATATAAATCCAGTAGGAAATTTTCTAAATACTGTAATTCAGTAATGTCTGATTTTTCCATTGCTTACAGATTCAAGAAGAGGAAAGTCACTGGCTTTCAGCTTGTTCACACTGACATAACATATGTACATGCACATCCTTATATGTGCATGCACACACACACAGAGAAAACAAGGAAACATGGATTCCAAAGGAACTTAAGTATGAAATCAACAAAGAACAAAGTGTAGAGCTTTGAAATGTTAAACCCCACGGTAACAGAGCTTTTGTACACACCCTTTTGTGAATACAGCTCCGTGAAGAAGGTACAACATTTTTAAGCCACATTCTTGGCTCTGGTTTCACAATCTTGAGTGTTAAAATTGTAGCATAAAGGTTCCTATCGCAATTTAATGCACCACCAAATTACGATGTGTCAAAATCCACACATGAAACCACTGAAACCATAAATTCCTCCAATGAAAATTATTAAGTCTGATGTTTCAAAAGATAGTTCAGCTAATTCCACCCTTACAGGTAAACTTTGATGAGTAGAGAATATAATATTGGTTACAACATGCGCTCCTAAAACCTTGGTATAAGTATATATCCAATTCCTCACGGTAGTCACTAGGAAAGAGTGCATTTTTTACTAGCGTATCTTCCCTCCTCTTTCTAAATCCATTTTATAACTGTAAGAGGTCTTTGTCCATTGTCCTCTTGCTTCCAGTAATGGTTTGGATTGTTTTATTATTTTTTTTATTCCTTGCTCTGTTAACAACTTTTGCAATTCTGAGGGTCTCGCTGGAAAAAATATGCCTGGAGCTGTCATATCATTTACATATGATTTTAAATACATTTACATGGAATTTCAATCAGGGAAAAAGCAAGCACACGATTACAACTTTTTATAATAGAGCTCTTATAAGGCACTCAGCAAAAGTTACAGACAAGCTATGACCTAAGGACTGAAGAGGAAAAAGTATCAGACTGTTAGCACGTCTTGAAAATCCATTTGATTAATGTCCTGCTTTACATACAGCTATTATTGTTTGATGCTGTTTAAGAACTTGTAATATTTTTATTTAATCAGTTTTAAAATAAAAAAGGTCTGTCTACATATACCCACAAAGCAGCTCACACAGAGAGCACGCTTGACTCTCTGTTGTGGATGTCATCTGGCAGATATATGTGAGATTTAATGAGTATTTGAAAAATGTTTAGAGATTCCTAGGTGAAAAGATCTTTTGAAGTATTATCTTTGTTGTTGTAGAAAATAGGAAGGGCCAGTGTCTTATTAAAGTAAAGGAATAGGAACTACAGGAAGTATGTAAGAAAAAGAATGAAAACCATTGTGATACTTCAACAAGCAGTGCTTCTAAAACCATCATTTACTGTTCTGTTGACGTTCTACATTTTTTTCCCTAATGTTCACAAAACGTCAGCATTTCAGATTTATATTTCATTTATATGACAAGAGCTGTTCTATAATCTAAATCTCTTTCTGGGCCACAAAGTAAACAAAACTGCTAGCACAATGTATAAATTTTGTTTAAGGATTTCAAGGACCACAATGACATAGGGTAGAAATCTGTTCAGGCCTACGCTGGTCAGCCAGAAAAGGAATCAAGACCTTCCTTATTTCTTCTGGAAATATAAAGCTTCTCAGGTGAACTAAAGAATCCCTGGTGTCACTGAAGCACATGGTATCAACCAAGGGAGTCTGTGGACTGCACTTTTTGTCTACTCACCCTTCAAAGCCTATTAGCTGGGGCCACAAGGAACTTGTGAGAGAGGCAGGTACAAGGTAGAGCCAGAGGAGAGCTTTTTAAGTAACAGACAAAGTTAAAATTGGCTCCTCCATGGGTTTTGGCTTTTTGTTTCATTGTTGTTTTGGTTTATGGTTGTGGGTTTGTGGTTATTCTTTTTTTAAAAGTTTAAAAAGCCCAAACAAATCCTTACTACCATTGGAAAAGCAGAGCTCTTAGAAATGAAATGTTATGAGTGATAGCTCATAACTCAGTCCCTGTGTCTGTACCACCTTATCCACTTTTCTGATGCTTTTTTCCCCTGCAAGGATAAATTCAGCAATAAATATGTTCAGAGTTCAGCTATACTTGATGATCACTAGAAAGTCACCCTGTGCAAACATCTTATATGCAGTTATTAGCATGTTATTCCTTTCCCAGCTGCATTATTCATTCCCAGATGAGCTACCTGAGTGAGTGACCACGTACACAGATACGTGGAAAGTTCTGACTGCTGAGGGAAAGCCTTCATCCAGGTATCTTATGACAGCAACTGATGGTAGGGATGATGAAAAGATCCATGAGAAGGAAAATATTTATAAGTTTTCTTGAATTACACACTATTTTCTTCAAGTTACAAACCACTTTCAGGTTATAAAAACCTGGAAAATACCAAGAACTTAATTAAAAATAAACAAAACACACACACACACACACAAAAAGAAACAAACAAACAAACGAAAAGCAACAAAAAAACCCAACCCCCCACCAAAGTACCAAGATAGAATCATCTAGGAATGTTTGTAGAAAATCACACCACTCAGTGAAACAGTTTGCAAAAAAGGACATATTTGAGATTCATTCATTAAATTTTGAATGGAATAAGAATTTTTATGGGATCTGATCCACTTTGTCTCCAAGTCAGCGTTTCAAACCCAATTAAGGCCTATAATTATGATTCAGCTTTTTAATCTTCTATGAAACAACTAGATTGGTTCTGTCCATATCAAAATAGCTACCCATACCAGGCATCTAAGCCCTACTGCCATACGACTTCCATGCTATTTACTGCTAATATATTTAAAAAAATGCGTGGACTGATCAGACAATATAAAACTGTCAGTGCCCACAATTTCATCCGAATTTTCACTGTATTGGGTCGTTTTCTTCAAAATCCCAGCTGCAAGGGTCATGTGGCTCTATCTGAAGGTCAGATTTCAAAAGCTTCTCACCTCTCCTTTTAAGTGAAGCTTGATAGCATAAGGCAGCTGAACCCTATCAAAAGTAGAGCAACCACCAAATAAGATACGATAACACATTGTTTTAAAACTCCTCTTGAAGGCAAAGACAATCTCATGCTATTAATAATATCACTACATCAGTATAGATCAAACTTAAGGACAAAACTGCATTTTAAGCTATGAAAGGTCACACTGGTCTTGGTTACATGTACTTGCCAGGTTTATTTTATATTTAATGTCAGCCTGACTGTAATTTATAAAGATCATCTATATTTTTCCAAAATATAAATGTGAATGTAATTTTAAGATTTATATAGAACTGAAAAAAGAAAACTAGAAAGAATGTGGAAATCTTTGTGATTTATAAGAATAGGTTTCTCTTTTAAAATTACTTCCATAAGATGTAGTCAAAAAAAGCTGTACTGAAATCCAGAATAAAATTACCTTTATATCAAATGTTTTTTTCACTGATAAGTACAAAAATGAGAAATAGTAGAGCTTGCTACATTATTATTTCATAAACAATGTGTGGTATGGGGTTTGTTATAAAAGGCTAGTTTCTGAGCAAACAGCTTAGCTTCTCAAAGTTTATAATAAAAATGTGAAATACCATTAACTGGGCAGAGAAAGGATTTGCAACACCAAGAGATTAACCTTCATTCTATAAAGGTAGGAGTTATCAAATAGAAGAAACGCGTCTGTCATCACTAGCACCATGATGACATGAGGAAGGTCACATTTGCCAGAATTTTTGTTTCTTACCCAAGGAAACACAAAACACATCAAAGTCCACGATCATGTACCTGGAGGAGCAGTGATCAATCATCCTTCCTGCCCCTTGAGTGAAAAGCTAAAACTTTCAGAAGTCAACAAAACCAAAAGTGGATTAATGCATGTACAGCTCAAGAACTGAGACCACTATCCCTGTAAGTGAAGTGCAAGAAACTGTTCAAAATTTATTGAAGTCACCTGTCCCTAAACATGGCAATGATACTGAATTTCTCGTTACACAGGATTTTCAGTAACAACCCGGTAGAAGACAAAGACTGGATCTTTTTCTTGACTTCACACATTCAGTTGTGAAGTTACAATTTGTAAAGTGACGTTTCTGAATAAATACTGAGAGTTTTCTCCTGTAGTCCTTGAATCTCCAAACCTCAACAACGGGATGTGTCACACTTCACATACAGCTCAAGTCAAACATTGTGAAATAGGAAGAACGAAAAGTGAAATACATCAACTGAAAAGCCTACCATACTTTCATCTATCTTGTTATCTATGTTTGGTTGAAATATGCCATTTTAAAAAAATATTTCAGTGTGATCATATCAGCATGTTTTCCTTCACTGGCTAAAAGAATATTAGACTACTCACAGAATGTTAAACTCAAGAATTTTATACAGTCAAATATCATGAAAAAAGAAAAGTATACACATATATATAAAGGTCCTATTTTAATTCCACTTTAAGAAAAAGCCAAGCACATCTAAAGCCCATTTAAATTATTTTTGGCCTTACTATTTTCTTCCTGAATTATGTTGAGAGAGAGAAAACGTATCACCAATAATATTTTAAAGCCATCACTTAATGTTCTATCATACATCACCACACATTTCAGTTTCCAGACCTTTCAGCAGTTGTACAGCTGTTATTTATGGCACTAGCTACTTTTATAGGCTGATTATCAGAAAGGGAATAGGAGTTGGGTTGGGGTTTTTTTCTGGCTTCTGTCTCTTCAAAAATGAAAGCAGAACAAAATCAGCACAAATAAGAAGGAAAATGTTCCCCTGCCTTGGCTTACTTTGTGTTGTTTTCCTTTCAGGTTGTGCTCTATGGACTCCCAATGAAAACAGATCTCTAAGGAGCACTTCTTAAGGCTAAACTGACAGGTGACTGGAGGCCTTTGTCTTTCCATTTTTAGCTATTTTTATTCTTCCATGATGTCAGCCACCAAAATATTCTTCCCATATTTATATACTCATGTCAGGTCTCATAAAGCTACACAACACTAAAGTAGTATTTGATTATCTCTCACTTAATAGTTCTCCAGTATCAAGCCCTGAAGTAAGTTTAGCTCCAAAGACAACACAGTACAACATTAACTTAATTTTAATACTAAATAAAAGATGGCAATTCCTCTCCCTCTCTACCTGTCAAAAATACATTGTAACTGTTACATAAAACGCTAATAGTGAAGTATAATTACTCCAATTTAACAAAACATGAACAGTAACACTACATTTCAACATCAGCAGACAGTCATTAGCATGTAGGCCAAGTTATCACAGGAGAAAGGAAAGTAGACAAATTGTTTAAAAGTAATGGTCTGTTACTAGAAACAAGTTCATATGTGCCAACAAATTGTGTCACAAGAATATCAAATTGACATGCTCACAAGCATAGGTTATAGAAACAAAATGGAAGAGATATGCTCTTAATGATAACGAAGAACTGGAACAATCATATGATAAATATTCATTATAGAAAGATAGCTTCACTCCTTAGAAAACATTTCCAGATTGCAAATGTGTAATTGACTTTTCTTTTTTTTCCTCCTTTTTATGAAGGATGAAAGACCACAGCATCTGTTGTACTACACAATTGGTCTGTTCATAACACTGAAAAGTTGGGCACTTAGAGGTGAAAATATGCAAGAGGCTTTTCTCTCATTACTTATTTCTGCAGGTCTGTAAAACTGAAAGGATTAAAACTTCAGATCCATTGATTACAAGCCTAGGGAAAAGACTGGAATGGTGCAGTTAATACCCAGTTCCTTTTAAAGAGAAAGTCACAATGACTTATTCTGTCTACAGAAATAAGAGGATCTGGCTGGAAGAAGATCTCCAAAATGTGGAGGGCAAATCTTAACACAATCAACTTTTTGGAGGATTTCTATTCCCATGGTGAGAAAACAGCAGAGGTGTTAATTATGAACTACAGTTCAATATAAAGGCCCCACAGAGCACTTAGTCCTAAGTTTTTTGTTTGTCATGAAAGGCCCGTTTTTTTTTCAGCTAAAAATTCAATCTCCAACCCCTCTCTTCCACTCAGAATTCATAGTTATGCCTAATCTGCTGGTTTTCTGGCTCACTTACAGGCCCTGTTGGCAGGTAGTGAATGCAAAATCATTTTAATGGGAGAACCCCTGGGAATGGGAGCAAAAGTTTTGAGCATTTACAATTTTACAATGACGTATGGCCAGCTGTTCAGGGAAATAGGCCTCCATCACTGAAGTTCACTAGAATTAGACCATTTGCATGGATATTTTCAACTCAACAGTCTGCTGAAGAAGGAAACTAGATCATCTAAACAAAAGGACAGGATTGGCCTGGACAAGGAAACATCATGAGGACAGATGTTACTTATTAAACCCATTGCACAATGAGAACTCCAGACCAGAGTTGAGGGTTACAGACTATTTAAGCCACAAGCAAAGAGAGGGCCAACAGAGCTTGAAAGCCCAGACGGGAAGGTAAAGCAATTAAAATGGTTCAGAATGGTAACAAGCAAGAGAAGAAACTGCTGGACAAGGACAATTCTGTATGTTGGTCAGTTTATACAAACATGAATTTTACTTGGATCTAGCCCAGAGCACGTTTTTGAGCACCACTATCAGACACTGATTCCTATCTTTTCTGTTACTTGCCATCTTCTGAACAATAGCTCTAAGCGACAACAACGGTCATTAAAGAAAATGGACTTAATTCATTTCCTGATGAAATCAATAGAAATCTCCCCTTGTCTTCAGAGGAAGCTAGATTAAGCTATTTATTAGCAACAGTATCTGCTCATAATAATACTGTTATAGAATAATTAGAAAATTTACAAGAAACTGGAGAACAAACTGAAGAATAAGCATCATTCCCTTTGACGCAAGTCAGCCATGATGTCCTATTTCAGATTAATTTCTTCCCACTCATTCAACAGACCAATGGTTCCCAAGGCACCTGTTTATCTTATTTTCCTCTACTTCAGTCTTCTCCATGGAATTTCATGTAACACAAGCATTATTTTAAATCCAGTGCCTCCTAAAACATCCACAAGAAGGAGCTTAAAAGAAAAACCCCTCTATTAAAAATCTTGTATTCATTTGGGTGTGGGGTTTTCTAAAGGAGGGCAGTGGTTTGTACGGCTGAACTCTCCTGAATTCATTGGAAAAATCTCACTTCTAAGTCAAGAATGGTCTCTGTGGGTATACTAGCTTGGACTCAGTTAACACGCAGTCAGAGTATCTCTGCTTAGTTTCATGGTACAAGGTGCCTACATGGCTACTCTGAGCAAGGACTGAAGTCGCCTTCACACTCAGGAGTTAGAAAGGGAAATCAGGGAGACGGGACATTCAGTTGCACTGGGCCAAGAAAGAGGAGGAACATTCATCAGGCAGGTATCCACTGGAATAGGGAGGCAGGTATCCACTGGAATAGGGAGGCAGGTCAGTGGTAAAAGCAGCTGCTTGTGTGTCTTCACCCTTGAAAGTTCTTAAAATCCAAATGGATAAAGCTCTGAGGAATCACAGCTGTTCTCATAACTAATCCTGCTTTGAGCAGTGTTGGTCAAGACACTCCCTGAAATCCCTTCCCACCTGAATTATCTTGTGATCCTGTGCTTCTTACTACCCCCACTTTTTATATCTCTGTCTCCCAGCTGAGAGAATTGCCACGGTTTAGCCTCGGTAGCAACAAAAGCGCCACGTGGTAGTCCCTTGGCTCTGCCCCCCAGCGGTGTGGAGAAAATGAGAAAGAAAAGGCAGACTCGTAGGTTGAGATAAAAACTGTTTACCAGAGCAACAGGTATTGCATGGGAACAGTAACACAGATGGAGGAGACAAACACGAGTACAATACCGACCGCACCCCGCGCCGCGCTGCCCCGGCCGCCACCGATGCTGCTGCGATGCACCCCGGTGCCGCCCACCCATATATACGCCTATGCCATGACGTTGCCACGCCCACTTCCGGTTGTGGCCCCTCCCCTCCCCGGCAGGCCTCCCTGCTGCCCCTGGGCCTGGCACACATGGGGTGGAATAGCTGTGCTGGATAGAGACAGGGGAGAGTCAACCCCATCCCTGCTGGAAACCAGGTCAAGAATAAAATAACTAGCTAAATCAGTCAAATACAGTTACTTAGGTTAAAAAAAAAAAAAAATCGTTAAAAAAAAAAATAATCTCTTTCTCTAGTGGACTTGAAAAATCCTTTAGTTTATACCTCTTACACAAAGGAGAACTATGATAACTCTGTAATTCCTCACAGATCTGTAGTTTACCTTCCTTAAGAAGTCCTCTGTGGAGTAATAGAGACTCAACAGCCTCTGCTAGCAATTTATCCTGGTATGCCACTACCCATCGTGGGAAGGTTTGTCCTAACTCGGTATTTAAATCTGTTTTCCTGCAGTGTAATTTCATAATTTCTTGTCTCAACTGTTAGACATGGAGGGCAAATTATTCCTTTGCAGTGCCTTATTCTGCATTTTTAAATGAATCTCAATCTCCTATCTAGTCTGAACACCACCAGTTTATTCAAATTTTTCCTGTGTTTCAGGTCATTTTCCTGTCCTGCCTCTGCACCTCCCCCAATTGGCCAATATCCTTCGCAGCACAGAGTTCCCAGAACCAGGGAGTAGGGAACAGTGGATCTTTCTCCAGGGATGCAGGGAACAGAGTAGAAAGTTGACCACGCTTATCTTGCAGGCTACGCTCCATGCCCAGTTATGTTTGCTTTATTCACAGCATCATAAGGTCCTTGGCTTGATCCCAACTCATAATCAGCTACAACTCTGAGATAGATGTTTTCCTTCAGAACTGTTATTAGCCCATATTCTCACACTAAATACTGAAGCAGTTTATTAGCTCTACCTAGATGTTGAACCTCCACTTCTCCTTCCTGGACAGTGTCCCAACTTTTCCAGGCTACCTCTTCAACTCCCCAGATTATTTTGACTTCTAATTTAAATGTAACAAACTTGAAAGTCTTTCCTAAATCTAGCAATCCCTCTATTCCACCACTTGAGTCATTAATGAAAATATCACCAGAACTCCAGAGCTGTTTAAGTAGGAGGAAGCTGTTATTTCCTGAACTTCTCTCCTAATCTCCTTCCTCATCATTTCAAGTCCATTTCCTTCCACCCTCCCTAGGGCTTCTGCAGAGAGCAGGCAAATAACGAGAGAAGGCAGACTTCAGCCAGCCCAGCAGTCAGACATGCAATTTGCTAGTGGTGAAGGCCAAGAGCAGCAACAAAAAGATAACAGAATACAGAGCAGATTAATAACTGGAATTCTGTATAAGGCAGCTAATATGACACCTCATTTGCCATTTTCCTGGAGTTTTAAAAGCCTGACATTTACATGTCTAAATCATCCTGCACACAAAGCAAGCTGTGACTGTGATCATGACATATTATACTGTCTCTTGCAGGTCAAAATAAGACAGGAGAAATAGCAGTATCTGATATTCCTACAGCTCCTAGAAAAGCCTTCTGGCTGAGCTCTGCCCATTCTTATGGCACCCGTCAGAAAGTCTAGAGTGTCTTAGCACTAGACAATCTTTCAAATGTTCTTGCACGCTCAAACCCAGAAAATTTCGGCTTAATAACTTAATTATACACTCAAATAAGGTAAATATGATATTTTGGCTGCTGTGAAAAACATTCTTATTTTGTCTGCTGGCAGAGTGTCTAAGTGTGAAGCAATCTGGAGCGAGAAAAATTCTGCCTTATTCTGAACCAAGGCAGAAATCTTGAAATTGTTCAGTTGTATTTGAGCTCTTTCAGTTTTTTGGTATTGTCAAACACTGGTGCCCCTCTCTCCTAGCTGTGTAATGTCCCTTTTAAGACAATTCCAGTATCAAGGCCAGTGTTAGTAGCCTTTATGTAAGGGTTTAAAAAAATAATATATATATATGCACACATATATACACCTATAGATGAGAATTACTATGGCTATCAAAGTGAAAGTACTGGTCTATTATTAAAATAAGTCAAAATGGGAACTCTGCACTTTGGAACAGAGATTGAGTGCACAACTGGAAATCACCCACAGCTCGAGTTGTAGATAAATGCAAATGGCCTTAGCTCAAGTTGGCAGCACACAGTGAAAAAGAATCTCTAATTAAAAAAAATAAAATAATCATAGTGTGCTCCCTCTCCATTAGGTTATTCCAATTTTATGTTAATATGCTTGCATTAATCAGCAGTTCAACTACCCTAGCCTGACACTGGAGAAAAACAGAATTGCATGGGGATAGGCTTCCAGACAAAGACAGCAAAACATCTCTGCTATTTTCCACCCTATTCAGCACCGAGAAGAGCACAGGATTCTTTTTTCCTTCACCAGAAACCGAGTTTGTTCTCCCCATCTCCCTCAGGACTGACCTACTTGGATAATCCATAAGGTATATAATGTTATCGCCAGGTGCATTGTTTTCCACTAACAGAAAAGAATCTCTTCATGTTCCCTGAGTGCATCATGTGCTAAAAGGCATCTGCAAAATCTCAGAGAAGGCAAACAGAAACCCAGAGAAAAAAAACACACTTAGGATATAATTGCAAAAGTGCTCAACATGAGACAAAAAAAATCAGGGTATTTTTGTATTGGTTTTTTTTTTTTTTTTTGCTTTTATAAATAATTTCAAAACCAAAACCAGGAAGGAGGAAGATGCCTGAGGTTTCCAGACCAGGGAAACATTTTCAACTTGTTTAAAGAAGAATTGCAGGCTTGTTCTGGTACCTAGCAGTAGCAATACAGGCAAAACAGGGCATCTCCTCCCTTTTCACAATGACTTTTTTACAGCAGAGCTAGGGTAAAATAACGACAATTTCACATCCCTGCTGCCAGCTCTTACCCATTGTACCAGAGCATTATAAGAATTTGGCAGCCATCCAGTGAGCCAGAACTGAAAATTATTTAGCAGAAAAATAAATTAGGGGCGTTTGCCGGTTTCTTTTTATGCCAAACCAGTTCCCCAGTCAGGTTCACAACTTTCTAGTGCAAGAGCTTGTACTAGAATAGCAGTCATTAACACGAGGGTGAAGACTACAGGGGCTGTATTATTAGCCAACCTCTAGCTGCAGTCTAAGAATCCCAAAAGACACATTAGCATGTTTTGAGCAGTAGATTGGCGGGAGGGAGGATTCTGTCACTGAATTCAAACTGGGTCTCACTCACACTAGCTGCACACTACTATGCTGCTCTCAATTTTCATCCCTGTAAGGGAAAAATCAAGACCAAGGAGTTAATGAAATGTCGGGTGAAGAATCAGCTAAACATGTCGAAATGCCACAAAAAAAAAATATTGCTCCCAAAAGAACAAGAGTTCACCAAGAAATGGCGTATGGCTGGTGATCATTATCAACAACGAAAAAAAGAAGAGAGAAAGAAAAAAAAAAAGATCTTCTACCGCCCCACAATTCAGTCAGATTCTTTCCTGGCTACCAGTCTAAAATGGTGAGTTATATACATTACAAAAGACTGCAACAAAACTGTGACAGTCCCTCTAGACCAGGTTTATTCACAACATTTTCAAAGATGAGGACAACTGAGTAATGTCCAATATAGTCAAACCTCAATAGTATTGAGTCATAAAAAGTAACAGCAACCAACTCTTAACCACAAAGATCACATCCAAATCTCACCTCTTCTTAAATGTGATTCTGCTGTTGTCATTCTCTTCATTACCTTTTCTTTCCATGTCGTGGTTTTCATTATCAATTCTATTCAGTGAGCATAGCTCTGCAATTAATTTTGCAGTGGTTTTGTTCACTTTCTTCCCCCAGCCCATAATTGCATATAGTGTGTCTTTTTGAGAGAAACAAGTTTACCAGGGTTAACGGATGCCAGTATTATACAGCACAGGCATGGAATCCAAATACCTAACAGACTGCTATATGATTACAAGAACAAAACAAACCAAACAAAATAAAAAAGTAGGCTTCTCTCTGTGTAACCTTATTATAAGATAGAGCAGATATAGAATGAAGCAAGACGAAATTTAATCTGCAATAGACATGGTCTCTTCTGGATTATAGGCACTGTATTAAGAAATCAAAATAGATTTCAAGTAGCTAATCAGACTCTGAACTTTTATCATCATCTCATAAAAGGTCAGTTCCTTATGGATGTAAATCAGCTGAATTGCATTTTGTACCATAACATTTATCTGCATCAGGGAAGGATCTTTAAACCCTGGGAGAATAGGGATTTAAGACTCTAGTCTAGGAATGAGGAGCTCAGAGTTTAGTTCTCGGTCGTGCCACCACTGTTCTGAATGAAGTTAAAACGCAAATCCCCTCTTTCTGAACATCTATTTCTGCTCCACGTAACTGTTGTTATCAGAGTGGTAGAAACATAGTACTTGTCCATTTTTTCTCTTACTACTGATCTGGTCTCTGTGGGTTAGTCCAAAAAACCTGTGATTCACACTGGGATACTGTCCACACCAAAAGGTTTAGTAAAACTAAATCTCCTTCACCATTGCTCTGAGTCCTTCCATCTACCATCTAGGCTCCGTCCAAGACCCTTCACAATTTACTTTTTTCCTGTTTCTACTCTTCAGCTTACTTGTTCAACTACCTGTTTTCTTTTCAGCTCCAAGATTTCAACTAACAAGAGATGTATCCTTCAGGCATAATTTAAAGTTTAGATTCTCTCAAAATTCATTAGGTAAAATAATACTGTTACTTACTCTGACTATTATGATTTTATTACTACAACGTCCCTTTGGTGCTAGTAATTTTTTCATTTCATAAGAACAGTCCCCACAAATTATAAAGGAGAGTGCAAAACATTGAAGAAGGAACTACTATGCCAAATACAAGTACTACAAGAGTCTTCAAACAGGAAGGTCAGTGATTCCATTTTGGTTGTTCATATGCCCAAGAAAGCTGCTTTATTCAGTCCGAGATTGGAAAAAGACACTTAAAAATACTTAGCTGTTCTCAAAAAGGCAGCATTCAAAAAGGTTACTACTTGTGCTGCTCATCTGGAACTAAGAGATAAACAAGATTATATCCACTTTCAAAGCTCAGGCACACAGGGGAATTTAAAAAACAGACAACAATCTGACAAATCTTCCAAACAGGATCATGTGAATGAACGAACATGCAATCAGGTGGCATAAATATGGTAGCAGAGAAAGGGATCTCAAGTTTCTTGAAAACTAGTAAGCTTAAATTATATTTTCCTCTGTAGATCAGAAAAGCATCAGGAAATTTTGAACACTGGGTCTTGTGTGTCTAATGCCTTCTCTTATGGCATGGCCAAGGAGAAATTTTAACATCAAGCTTCCAAAATGAACTCATCTACTTTTTCTCTCTGTCACTCTTTCTCCCTTAGGCTTGAAAGAACAAAGTCCCTGTACTTACAGCACTGCAATAGACGTAGAAAAGAGAAGACAGTCTTGGTTAAAGAAAAAAAGAAAGTAAAAAAAAACAATATGAAAGTGATCTATATGGAACAGGTTGTTGAAAATCAGCTGGTCTGAACTTGTTCACAGAGAAATAACCACATATGAAAAATAAGACAAGCAAATTGCAGAAAATGATGCTTAAAATATTTGCACAGAGAAAGGGATAAAAACCTTTTAAATTATGTGCTGTGAATTGCTCCCCAATTTCAGCACTGCAGTATGTTATACTATTCAAGCAGGAAAAATAATTAGACTTCCAAAGTAATTCATACATACCTCAGTAACCTCATACTAAGCTGCAAGATCTGGAAATCAAGCTGAGATCTCACGACAGGACTGGTATAAATAAGGAAAATATTTAATGACTATAATGATTAGCTATACTGTTAGGGGTAAATGGACAGTGAACCTTTATGAATTCGCTTCCAGTTGTGCAATAGATTCTATAATACACCAAATTTCAATAGGACAATAAAACAAACATGTCCTTCCCTCATTCCTTTTAACAGAGTTAAAACAGTTTCACAAATGCCTTGGCTTAAGTTACCCAACCCTTACTTTCAAAAAATGATTCAAGATTCTAAGGAGGTGAAGAAGTATTAGTCCAGATGCAGATGAAATGTAAAAATGTAAGACCTGGCTTATCCTTCCAGATGCCCCCAGTAAGAAAAGTGACTTGCACTTTCGCAGAATACTCTGGCCCAATGAGATGACATAAGTAAAAACCAATTATTACTGGTTTTGTTTTGTTTTTTGGTTTGTTTTTTTTTAGAAATAATAATAAAAACAACTCACTGCACCCCAGCATGTGTTCCTAAGGAAGCAAATCCAGCATTTTCATATGGGAAAATACACATGACTAAAGCCTGGAAGCAAAATGGTGTAATCTTTTTTTTAAGTAAACAAATTGAAAATTGCATTCAGTTAACAAAATTAATGTCATTTTTTAGTCAACATAAAAGCTAGATTTCTTTTCCTCCTCTGCTTAATAGAGTTTAAACGCTTCTCTCCAGCTTTCTAATGCTTAGTCAAACTGCTTCATTAGGGATGTTTCTACGCCAGCCTAATCAGGCCTCAAGTCTCTTTGCAAAATGAAAGCAGCAAAGGACTAAACCAAAAAAATCTGTAATTGTACTTTTACATATTAGTACAACAATGGAACAGCAAGATTCAATTGTGCTGCCTGCCTGAGAGGCCAGGAGCTCTGCAGGCACGCACCCTTCTCCGGTCCTGCAGCCTACTGCACGCTCTAGGTTCCACAGCCCTTCTTCCCTCCTGCTTACATGAAGAGGAAGGAGAAACCTTACCATCTCCAGGATGGGCACACTAAAAAATAATTCTAAATAAGAAAGTGAAAGTGTTAATTTCAGCGGTTAGGAATCAAGCTCGTCTTTTTGTTGCCTCTCTCCCCCCGCCCCAGCAACTTTTAGATAAAACTGAATTCTAGTTAAACTCACAAATCATTTCAGAGTAATTGAGGTCACTTTGCTGGAAGACTGGAGGAATTATTTGCTGGGGGAAAAAAAAAAATAAATAAATTAGCAGATCTCCTCTGGAAAAAATGCCTCTGCATTCTCTTCCTGGCTACACCACAAGCTTGTTTGTCTGATTTTAAAGGTATTCAAATTCTCTTCACCTGACTTTTCTTATTGTTCCGACATGGATCACGCTGCTGCCTGTGTCTAAGGGTGCTGCAAAACTACATCAAGAATATCAAGTCTTTGAGATTCCTGTATGGAAAACATCAAGGAAATGCAACAAATAAGAGTCTACACTGAGCAGCAAAAATGTCTTCTCTCTGTTTGAATATGAGATAGAGGGAAGAATCAAATCTAAAGAGCCAGATCTATCTCCAGAAAATAGAAACTGAAAAAATCTATACTGCAAAGAGTGTAATACTGTAAGGATTATTGTGGAATTTAATAAAAAATCATTACTCAATGACGAAATTTTGCTGCTATGCAAAACAATCAATCCATCAATTTTTTATCTCCTTGCTACAGAAACGTAAGATGTATAGTTTATATCTTAACATTTGGTGGCAAAAAGCTGCAGCCTCATCTTAATTTGTTTCAAAGGAATATTTAATTTAGATTTAATTAGAAATATGTATGACAACTGATTGCTGCAAGTTTATCGGCAGAGGTACCATCCAGAGCTCCACCACCAGAGCACACAAAAACCTACAGTACATGAAGAACCATGATGTTGTGCAGAGGTCTCTGAACAGCCTGTAAAAAATGATTAACATAATGAACATCAATGCTTCTGGTTTTGAAATCGATCACCAACAGATCACATTTTTTCCCCCCAAAGGTTAACCCACCCATTCTGCTGGGGTGGACGATGCCCTTCATTAGCCACATTTCTCATGGAAAGTCATGAGTTAGCAGTCTGACTTTCAGCTCTAAAGGCACTAGACTCCTTCCATAAATGATAATGTGGAAAGGCAGCAGGAAAGGAGGAGGGCTTGCACATTAGCAGCATGGTTGAGCTGATGCAGGTGGTCATAACTTATTGCAGATGGAGGTAAAAATTGCTAACATGTCTCACAGGACCACAGCACTAAGTATGTATGTACAATACCATATGTAAGAGTTTGAAACTGCAATGACTTCCTCAGAAGAAGCATTGTTTAGGGAACTGAATGATGAAATTTTTTCTTTCATCTGGAGGAAAAGGTCCCAAAGGAAAAGAGTGATGAGATGTTTGTTTGTCATTTTAAAATGAGCTGCTAGAAAAGAAGATAAATATTGAAACATTTTCATCCTGAAAAGAGGATAGACATTGTGGTTTTCTATTTTTATCACTTAACAAGCCAATGGCATGAAACAGTAAGGGATCTTCACAGTACACCAGGACAACATACGTGTTTCAGGAGAAGGAAATGGCTCTCTTGCCCACAGTTTAAAAAGAGGGAGTGAGCTGGTGGGTTCTTCAAGGGTCTAAGTTAAAATGCCAGGTATTTAAATTGCAATCTCCTCTATTTAACTGGCAAATGTGTGCTTCTAGTTTGAATTGTAACAGGCTTCATAAGCTTCATACTTAAAATTCAGGAAAAGAAACCACCCATGGCTTCAATCCATGATTTCAGAGAAGAAATTGGGGTAGATTGTGAACATATGTAGTGTGGCTCTGGGAATCTCTACAGATGCCATTAACCCTCCAACTGCTGAAGACTGAAGAAGATGCTCTACTAGGCTGGAAGTAGAGAGATTTTACCGAGCTCTTTCTCCTTAAGGATGTAGCAGTCCTACAAGAAAGATTACTGAATCACCCATTCAGATTCTCCTTGTACCCTCTGATTTAACCTACTTCCCAAATCATGCTGAGTTCTCCAGACACTGTTCTGGATGTATAAAGATTATATCTGTTTTTCTAGGCTAAGGAGCTTCTGTAACATCACGGGGAAAGGGCTCGGAATGGATGCAATAGCAATACAAGTTGTTCTTCAGTTAACAAATATTTAATCCACCAAACATCATAAACACTGATGCAAACATTTTAATAAGCTACTGTGTAGTCATTAAATACTGAAATCTGTTCTTAATTAAGCACTGTGTTTGACATAAAAATCCTCACTCTCCGTGCGAGATTTAGCCCTCTACCAACACGAGGGCAGCAGCATGACATGATGTGTTCGACCATCTGTGTTTACAATCACTGACTTTCCTAATGTATATATGCAAATGAGGTCAAGCCTGAAACAGGTTGCTTTATTTAGTCAGAAGATAACTCAGGCTGTTACTAGACCTCAAAATCCATGACTTCTCATAGGTCTGACCAATTACAGAAATGAACCGCTCCATTGAAAAAGCACTTCTGAAAGTTTTGCACATTTCTTTAAAAAAGACGTGGTGTACAAGAATTGCATAAATTTATCCATATTTTTCTGCTATGGGTACCTGTGAAAACGAGTATGCTGAAAATTAAAGGAAAATACAACAATTTCAAGATTTCATAAAATCAAAATGAAGTCCCCAGCTGACTTTTTTCCCTTTACCTTTGGTTTATAGAGTTTGTGCCCTCAAACAGAATAACGATGTATAGTTTCACTATTAAATTACATCTTCCAGGCCCATCTAACTTTTAAATTTTACTATTTAATAATAGTAAAATCCTTTTACTATTATTATTTCTAAAGACAAGGATAATTACTGGCAGATTAATAGAAGATGAAATTCAGCTATACAGTCATTACCAAAAGGAATTATACCATCAAAAGTCTTATATTGCATTAGTAAGGATATTGCTATTGAAGGAGGCCAAACCTCTGAATGAGGGAGAGGCTTGGCACGGGAAGAGAGGGAAGACAAAGACACCACAGCACTGTGGAGAAGTTCGTACTAATACTTACATCAAAACAAAGCCACTCCTTGTGAGAACTGTAGCCACAACTACCAGCAGGCTGTGGAAATTCATATAGAAGGTATGAACTCTTTTGGTCCCCTTTACAACTAACATATCCTGAAAAAAATTGTACAACCTGAGAGATTACATCCTGCAAACAGGTATGTTGCCTACCTCTACAACTCTATACCTAATGACAATAAACTTTTTCCCAAGAATAGGGAATGAAACTCAGAGGGTAGTTTTAAGCGCTTACAAGATACAAATCCCCACACTGCCCAGAGTTATGTCTCATCCCATGCTAAAAGACACCAAGCACTTGGTTTCTGAAATTCTAGACTACCATTTCCTCACAGTGTTTGGTGGTTTCCTAAAATCATCAGTGCCTGTTGCCATGTGATAATTTGGCATTCTTTTAGAAAAGAGAGTCATGCCTCTAGCTTTCAAAGTTTAAAAAAACAAACAAAAAAAAAATGTAAACTGTACTAGCTTGTATAGCCAGATGGCAAATAAAATTTAAAGAAAAGCAACTGTAATGTATTTAGACTCTCTAATTACATTGGGCTTGAATTTTTATCACTAGGGCTGGCAAAGCACTAACTTCTGCTTCTATAAATGTATGAAAGGTTGGGACACCCAGAATGGTGAAGGATTATCTACAGTGACTCCTAGAATTTTAAGGAACAAAAGCTGCATTAAGTCATGGTAAGAACATTTAGAAAAATAATTCTAAAGTGTGGAAGATCACAGACATCATTCTTGGTCACCATTTTTCTTTTCTTTTTTCTATGTCTTTGATCTAGAGAAAGGCAATAAAAAAAAATGAAAGAGCTATGAAAGAAAAAAAAAATGCATTTATATATAAAAGAGAGGCATTAGAGGTCCGTTAAGCACAATCAGTTACAGAGAATGAAGGACAACACAAATTTCAGGTTAGTTTCTTTAGAAAAACTGTGGTTTCCCAGAATATTTTTGACCATTTGTAAACCTCGCTATACATTCTATCCTAACAGGCTTTAATACTGCACAAAGACTTTCACCAAACAGTTTCTAGCCCATCAACTGTTTGTTCCAAATCAGTCATTATAACTAATATTTTTGCATTGCTTTGTGTTTAACTTCTGATAGCGAAAGACAAATAAATAAGCACTCAACCATAAATCCTCAAAGTGCTGTTTTAGAGTGATCAGGCAGGGATGAACTTGTTTAACTGACAGCACAAATGATCGACATAATCATGTATAAGATGTACTACAGATGGCAACCAGCACCTTAGCTCCTCCAAACTGCCTTTCCACTGTACTCCCACTTGATCTAGAGGAAGTACTAGGAGAGATGAGACCAAAAAAAAGCAACATAC
Source organism: Thinocorus orbignyianus (assembly GCA_013400375.1). Taxonomy (NCBI): domain Eukaryota; kingdom Metazoa; phylum Chordata; class Aves; order Ciconiiformes; family Thinocoridae; genus Thinocorus; species Thinocorus orbignyianus. Next base: position 511,126 of record VXBW01005385.1, read on the forward strand.
AGAGTTTTTGACAAAAGAGCTAGAAAATATGCAAAGTTCACCTCTCTGTACATGGGACAAATGCAATTGTCACTGTTAAGATGAGGTGTGGCTGAAAGAAAGACTTAAAACAACCTAGGAATATGCTGTTTGCTTGCTTCATAAAAGATTCTTTTGTTTCAAATGCTTTTCTGCATTTTTTTCTGTTAGAAACTTATTTTGAACATTTACAGCAAAGTTTCAAAATATTGAAACCACCCATTTCAACATTTTCCTCTGCCTTTTGCCTTGTTCTGTTTTTTTACTTTGTATTATTTCTAAATTTTGAACAAAAAGACAGTTGAAAACAATGTTTTAATAATGATTTTAAGTAAGTTTACAGTGTTTTGATTGAATCTACACACTTTTTTTTTTTTTACAGTTTTTGTATCAGGACAGAATTTTGGCAAGCATCAGTATTTTTTGACCAATGTCTTGGCAAAAAAACCCCAGAAAACGTCCCACTGGAATAACACAGTAAAAAAAAAAATAAAGAAATTAAAAAAAAAAAAAAGACATATAGTTTATTTCGAAGGATTTTTATCCAACATTCTTGGATTAGATACTAGGAAGAAGTTCTTTACTGTGAGGGTGGTGAGACCCTGGAACAGGTTGCCCAGGGAAGTTGTGGATGTCCCATCCCTGGAAGTGTTTAAGGCCAGGCTGGATGGGGCTTGGAGCAACCTGCTCTAGGGAGAGGTGTCCCTGCCCAGGGCAGGGGTTTGGAACTTGATGATCTTTAAGGTCCCTTCCAACTCTGACCATTCTATGATTCTATGATTCTATCTTAGCTACACACAGCACACAAGACAACTTGTAATACTTAGAGCAACCAAAGCAATCATTAATAGACAATAGTCCTAGCTTTCTGAATTCATATAGTCTCCAAATATGAAAGCAGATCTTCATAATACCAGTATGCATTCAAGAGGTTAATTAAATTGATCCAAGTCCCACCCCCACCCCCAATCTTCTTTAGCTATGATTTCACACCACCATCATTCACTTCCTATCAAGACTAAGCAATGTCATATGTATTACTGAATTTGGTTTCTGAAATTCCACCACTTATGCCATAAGAGGAGATCTGAAACAGCCATCTCTGTCCACATCTATGACATCTACTTGGGAGTGTGAGAAATCAAGCAGTTAGAAGAGATTTTTTTTGAAACTGACATACCTGAGAGGAATTAATAGAGGAGGAAAGCAGGTATGGAGAATCTGATGTGGAACTGACAGCACAGATCACAGATCTGAAACAAGAAGAAAAAAAAAAAAAAGAGTTAGTGAACTTCACCTTTCTCATCCATAAATCTTTTCTCAATCAAAATTAAATAAATGCAGGCATGCAGGCTGGTAATAAACTGGCTGCCATAAGCGCTTATCTATGGGGCAGGAGCTAAACATGCCTTCCCAGAGGTGCACAGCTTCTTCTTAAAGAAAAAAATCTGGAACAGGGAGACACCACTAAAATACTAATTCTCTTAAAATATTAGAAGCACTAAAATTTTACTTTTTATTTATTCATTATCATATGCTACTTTTCATTACAATGGAACTTGGACTACCTATTGATTTCTGTAGGATATGGTCAATCTGCGAACTCCCAAGAATTGCCTGAATAAAAATCTTCAATTTGAATATTCAAGTTATGTTCAGCAGAGTGTAGAACCACATCTGCACATAGCTTCTCTTTCTTTCTAAACTATCACAACCATAATAGAAGGATCAGTGGGAGCGCGTCATTCATACAGTAATAAATAGAAACCAAAGTGGGAACTGCTGAAATGAAATCAGGAGTTAAAAGCCACTTGTTGTTATTCCCTGCGCTCTATAGTGTGACACAATTATATAACAGACATAGTTAATTTCAGACATCCCAGATACAAGGTGGCTATCAAATCCTGTTCACACCAAGTACTAAATTATACCACAAAGATGCCTCAGTACTTTCAATAGCACCATTAGTTGAATAAATGCTGCATAATGCAAGCATTAGCATTCAAATCCGCCTATAATTTCTAAAATAAAACGTGATCACTTTGGGTACTCGAAGCAAAAGGTGCTATAGTTAGCTATTAGTAATACTAACACAATCACTGAATGTATATGTACAGTTTCAGACAAAAACTTATATATACAGCATGAATCTTTCATTTATTTGTCCTAAATTATCTTTAAAATTCTTATTCAAAGCCAATTTCCAAATACTTAGGGACAAACATTTGGCGGTCCATTTGTGATAAATAGTTTGAAAAGCAGAGATCCACATCTAAAGGCCAAAATCTTATTTAGTGACACTAATGAGTCACAAATTTTAGTGGCAGAAGCGGCTACTTTTTATAATGCACTGTCACACAAGCATTCTTAAGGAAGAGCTGTGTTCTTAAGGACTGGAACTTTAGCTACAGCAGCATGCTGCTTATGTCTGAGCTCTGAGATTGCTTCGTTATTCCTCCCCCGAGAGTTCCATGGATTTGGTTCAAGCACCATTGAATGTGATGCTGTATTAATTGCCCTGGAGGGTAGCAAGGCCTTTGAACTGTGGCTGTGAGTGATATTTTGCTATAAGACATGTGTCAGCACTTGGCTGGTTAACTCTAGGGCTGGGTTGTACAGCATGCTGGGACCAAGTATCTGGAAAACTACTTTGCATCCTAATCTTACATCTGTTTTCTATCATGCTGTGAGATTGACTGGCCATTCTATCAGAGAAGCATCATTCTGGAATAGACAGTCTAAGTGAAAATATTGTATTGTCAAAGAATATTAAGGATATGCCATCATTTCACATAGTTCATAAAAACAGCTGGCAGATGGAGACACCGAAGTAATATAGTGGCTGATGTGCTATCCTTTACCTCATAGAGGTACAGTCTGTGCCCAAGTTGGTACAGAAGAAACTAAAGTTAAACCAGTTCCACAGTCCTACTTGTCTCTGTGTTTGTGGGTGTAAGTTTTTTCTAGACATAACTGCAGACAGAGTCCCTGTCACATCGGTATCTACCACATAATCCGTTATCACGAGTATTAGAATAGCACCAAGCTGTAGAGCAAGCACCAATAGCACCACTGAAAGGGGCTACAAGGTCTCCCCAGAGCCTTCTCCAGGCTGAACAACCCCAGCTCTCTCAGCCTGTCTTCACAGGAGAGGTGCTCCAGCCCTCTTATCTTTCATTGCCCTCCTCTAGACTAGCTCCAACAGGTCCATGTCCTTCTTACGCTGGGGGATGCTGGATACAGAACTCCAGGTGGGGTCTGACCAGAGCAGAATAGAGGGGCAGAATCACCTCCCTTGATCTGCTGGCCACCCAGCTTTTGACACAGCCCAGGATACTATTGGACTTCTGGGCTGTGAGAGCACACTCCCAAGTCCTCCTCAGGGCTGCTCTCAAGCCATTCTCCACCCTGCCTGTATTTAGTTTGGGGATTTCCCTGACCCAGGTGCAGGACCTTGCACTTGGCCTTGTTGAACTTTGTGAGGTTCATACAAGCCTACCTCTCAAGCCTACTAGTCCAGATCCCTCTGGATGGCATCNGGTTGGAACTGGATGATCTTTAAGGTCCCTTCCAACTCTGACCATTCTATGATCTGCAAGATCTCCTTGCGGGACCGTCTCTGCATTTTGCAGCACTGGGCTGCAGAGTAGACAGGAGCTGGTTTGCAGGATGGGATTTCTAGCTGCACATGGTCTAGCAAAAGCTAGTGTTTCTGAATTCTGTTTATACCAGCAAAGAATCCTTTGTGACAGGCAAGTTTAATGTTCCCTAGGAAGGATGGAAACACCCCTACTCTTAAATGCACCTTGTAAAAAGCAAATTGTAGGCTGAGGGAGGACACAAAACTGAAAACATTGCTATACTACTGGATAGAAGGCTGGAGTCATTCCTTTCACAGAATCATGGAATTGTCAGAGTTGGAAGGGACCTCTAGAAATCATTTAGTCCAACTCCTCTGTTAAAGCAGGATCGCCCAGAGCAATCGTAGGACTGCATCCAGGTGAGTCTTGAAGGTCTCCAGAGAAGGGGACTGCACATCCTCCCTGGGCAGCCTGTTCCAGTGCTCTGTCACCCTCAAAGTAAAGAAGTTTTCCCTCATACTCAAATGGAACATCCTATGTTCCAGCTTCTACCCATTGTCCCTTCGTCCTGTCACTGGGAACCACTGAAAAGAAGCTGGCTCCATCCTCCTTTAACCTTCCTCAACCCCTCCTTCAACTTTAAGGCATTTGTCATCAGACTGGACCACAAAACATATATTAAGTGCCATTTTTAAAAACTTTTAAAAATCTACCTTGGATTCACTCTTTCATATTTGAATATCAATTTATAAGAATCATTATCCAATGATCACTTGAGAGATGCAGTGCTAAATAAAAATAAAACCCAAATTGTTTCTCTCTCTAATTGCATGTGACCTTAATTTTCAAGTTTCCTTTATATTAATTTCAAATCTCTGACTCATTTCATATCCAGGCCAAAAAAAAAAGATTGCCTTTGGTATAATCTCCTTTCTCAGTCCTCCATGTTATTTATCAAATGACTCCATCTGTTCCTCAAGAGAACCCATCCAAAGCCAAAAATTTAGAAGTAGAAACAAGAAAAATAATTTCTTGCCAATCACATTTTATCTAAAAAATAATTGGAAGATACAGAAAGGGATTGTACGTGTATAGCCTAGTATTTTAGGGAATCATTATACGTTTGAGGACAAGTTATAATGCCAGAGCACTGAAAAACAGCAGAAACAGATTTTAGGAATGCTGAACTGCAAATATTCAACCACGGACCACAATCTGGTAACAGTGTGATTGAGCTTTGGACGAGCACATGTCTTGATAAACAGTAATAGTGAGACACTTAAATTTACTAGGGTCAAAACCTGAAGTCAATGGTATTGCTAATTATGGCCATAAGATCATTTGTTGCATATATAAGAATCTCACAGCTTCAATCAAAAAAAATATATTGGAACTATTAGATACCACTTTTCTCCAGGAGAGGAATATAATTTTCATTTTTCTTCCATTTTAAAACCTAGTCTGAAACTAAATATTTGTCATTCTAACAACTACAGTAAATATATTCACAAAAAAAAATGTAATATTGGTTTTGATCTTCAATAGGTATAACAAGCTCCCAGTTACACTAAATATATTAGCTCCTGTCTTTTTGATCAAAAGGTTCTGGTGTGCCTAAACTAAGATTTTGATGTAGCTGGACTCCAAATATTATTTTGTGTCTTCTATTTACCTTCTCTCAGACTTTAACCCCGTTTCCATCCAGTCTGCTTACTGGCCCATTTTTTGCAGCAGTTTTCTTTTGCTACTAAAGGAAACATGGGTATTTATCTGGCAGGACCAAACTGGCTGTCAATTTTCATTCCAGTTGATTCAGACAGTTTAATCTCTCTTAAAGGAAGAGACGTCAGTGGCAAAACTCGTCTCTTCCTCTAGTATCACTAAAGAAAACAGAGGACAGAAATCTTCCCACTCTTCCCAGTTATGGTTAATTGACTTCTCCACTTCCCCCTTCCTACCGCGGTCATGGGGAAAGGCACTGCCTTCCTGTGTCTCCAGACCATACGATTGAAAGGAGGGGAAGGAGAAGACAGACAAAGGAGGAGGTAAGAGCAGAAAACCCAAATATCAGCCAAGAAAACAAAATGTGGCCGTATTTGTATTGCTAAAAATGGCAACCAGGTTAAAGGCCCCAGAGATCGTTATTTAGAAGAATGCAATTCCTAAGGTGTGTATGAATTATAAATATAAAATAATTAGCATGTAATAAACACTGTTGGCAAGAATGATATAAGGCACCCTAAATTATTTGGCTGGATTAGCAGACAGCAATAGAATTGCTCCTAATAATAAATTTTGCCCTGTTTTTTGCAGACGTGGTAAACTCTGATGACAATAGCCTAATCCCTGAAAAATTACTCCTTTGTTTCCAACATCAGTATTTGGAAAAGCTGATCTGTGTTACTGCCTCATACCAGATGGTCAAGTAATGATCAGGGAAACATTTTAGGTCTACAGCAAAGGACAAATTAATCCTTTTATTGAAGGGGGAAATAAAAAACATCCCAAACTTCAGGTTTTAAGCTATTTTGTGTGTGTACTTCCAGTTTATTGAGAAGTAACACCAAATTTCAGGCTAAAGGCCAACAGCCTTCAGAAATAGTCCTGATGAGACAATTGGAACCCCATCCTGCCCTACACCTTGCCATCACTGAATGTCACAGATAATTGATGCCATACTCCCATTTCTCTGCATTTTGAAATTAAAGACATCAAGTAATTGGAACACTGAAGGAAACAAAATTGTTCAGACGTTTTTCATGCTTTATCCTAACTTTGCAGTACCTGTGACTCATTAATAATAAAAAAACTTTTTTCTATCCAATCAAGCACCATATCTTTTCCTGCCTGAGATAGTACACAAGAGTATTTAAGAATATTTCACAGGCAATTACTATTTTTTTTAATCTCAGCCCCTATCAGTATTCTGGTAGAAAGACAAGTACGTATTCTTTCCACAGTACTTTCTGCTTTTGATTTTTAACAATCCATTTAAATCAAGCTACTCAGTGATCTTGGGAAGAACCTGCAAGTTTCAAATCTTTCTAAGCCAGCTCAGCAAAATGATCAAGCATATAACTTCGAAGTCAGTCATGAGAGCTTCTGTATTTATATTTGGGTGACAGAGCACAGCAGAAAGCAATGATGGATCTCAAATGTCACAAGGGTAATCCTTGTGTTGGCCCTACAGGACTGGAGAAATGATCAAAGGAAATACTGACCCACTTTGTGAATGGATGATCCCTTAAAGATGCAGGGAAGCTGCAGGTGATTTTGAAATTCAGGGGGGTTGGGACATGAAGTGATGGTAACTACAGAAATACAAGAATATACAAAGTCTAGCTCCTTTGTTGCACGTTGTTATTCTCATTTTCAAAAGCTCAGTATATCAATGGATTCACCTTAATACAGCACACCTTAAAACAGATATAATAAAATTAACAATATCCTTTTAAAGTTGAAAATAATATGACTCCATCTTTCTGGTTTTGTGGGTTTCAGCTGGAGCAAATACGAGGAAAAGACCATTTTTTTTCCCCAAATGGAAACAGTAACCTCACAGGGCTTCTAGACTACGTCTGAGTGCTATTCAAAATCTCAAGATTTTTGTGCATAAATTGTTGTAAAAGCTTATCAAGACATTGCCATTGAAGTAAAAGTGTTAGCTAATAGATTGGTCTTACCAAAAAAGATATTTGTATATTTTCTTTATCATTTATAAAATCATGTAGATACTCTTTATATTCAAGGTATATTGCTAGTGGTGCTAATACCTGTGGGTGCAGCATATATAAACCAGCCTCTAGTCAGAGGGCAGGGGTTCACATTTTCTTACAAAACACTAGCTTTTCAATAAAAATCTCTATGAAATAAGAAATTGTACTGAATTCACGGGCAGTGATGCCTGTTAATTAGAGTAGGTCTACACTGTATACTGTGGGCAAGCTTGCCTCACCTCTTCTGTCAAACCAAACAAAAGACAGAAGTCATAAATTAGCCACTGATTAGGTAAAATTAATAGAGCCTGACTGCTTTGCCTAATGTATTACCTAATGTATAATCTATTCCACTATACAAGTACTTGATCTGGAGCTGACTCACATCCCACGGGATGTAAGTAGGAACAGAAAGAGTGATATGCTGTGTATTTCACATAGGTATCCTTACAGGGATAACTGTTTAGCAAGCCACAGGGAATAACAGGTTAGGAAACTTGATTGTATGAGTGTAAGAATGTAAGAAAACAGTAGTAACGTTATTCTCTGGGAAGGGTTTTAGTCGTTTATCAATCAACATGTATTGATACTGGACATGAATGTTTGACTAGTAACAAAGAGACATTCAAAGACAAATATTCCTTCAAAAGTATTAAACTGTGGTTCACCAAAACAATGAGTTAGAAAATTTTTGCAGTCAACAGCTTAGATACAACATTCTGCACAGCAAAGTCCTGAAAAAATCCCAAACTTCTCTTGTGCTGTATATTCCTGAGCTAACAGATACAGAGTCAGACATCTGAATTTAGGAAAGAGGTTGAGACAAATACAAAATTCCTTTTATGAATATATAAGAGTAGGATTGATACTTCAAATGGGAGGAGAAAAGATTTTAAAAATCTCATCTTTCTGAGTTTGGAACACTGCGTATTAAAGTTGTGTTGTCCTTCACTTTGACTTTCTCTTGTACCAAAAGTATATTACTTACGATCAAACGTCAGATTGACATGACTAAGTTGTGCTGATCTGCCAATATTACCAGCTTTTCTGATCTGATAAGATGTTCATTTCAAAAATACCTTACTTTATCAAAAGATGAAGGTCTCAATGTCCTTCCACCATGCGATTTAACACTGAACACGCATCCTCAACATTGTTTTACCCTAATGACTGCATTGTTTACAACACGAGCAGCAGATACCACATTTTAAAATAGAGATATTACTTGTTAGGTGATTTTTATTTATTTTTATTAATTTCATCCTGGTTTCAAAATGAGAATGAAAATGAACAGCCTTCATGCTAGTCCTCTTCATTGTTCCTTCAAATATTTTGCACTATTAGTTGGCTTGCTAGTATATGCTAATCCTGATGAAGGAATCTGATATTTCAAATTACAGCCTACCTGCTAATACACTAGAATGATATTTCAACTAGGGTCAAGTCACCCATAAAGAGGAACTCTGATTCCTTAGGGAGAAATATAATGACCCTCACTCATCTTTCCATCCTCTCTTAGTGTACAGAAGAGAACACTAAAAAGAGTACATCGTGGAGAAGAAAGCTTACAAGTTTTAGGGAAAAAAAACCATAATATCCTTGAAAAATGTGAAATAGAACCACTGCAAAATCTAGGTGCATACAAAGTGCATGGTTTCACATAACTCAGAAGTTAAAGCCAGAGACAATAGAAAGTTAAGTAATATTAACAAAGATAGCCTTAGAAAGCTACCAGCTTCCTCAGCCACATTTCCAGCTGGTGCATATTAGCAGAGCTACACTGAAGCCAAAGGCAACAAGAGTGCCAGCAGAAACTTAGTACTAAGCTTAAACAGAGGTTAGCTGAAGGTGGAATGAACTCTAGGTGTGTAACACTGTGCTGTGTTTGTTTCCTCTCAGCTTGCTGTTCATCAAAACGTTTGTGTAAAACTAAATTGCATACGCCTTCCCAAGAAACTAAACCAGTTTTGATTAAAAACAAACAGGAGCGTAACTGTAGCGTTATTGCAGGGCTTTTTTAATCTTGCTTCAGTCCACATTTTGTTAGAAGTCATCATACAGCCTTCCTAGTGAATGCAAAACGTGAGCTATAGATGACCATCACAGGGAGAAACCTGATCACAACATACTTGTGTACCATTGCATTTTGAATACAAGGTTGAATTTATAAGCTGTACATACACAGGACAGACAAGAGCTGTAAATCAGCTGTTCTCTGCAGGTAATGTCCACATCTCTAAGATATGAGCAACATCACAGTTTCTCTCTTAGCTGGAAGCTGAGCTGGAGAGAAAAGCCACGAAACATTACAATTAATAGTATCAGGACTGATAATTACTGTTGACTTCTTATTCTAAATTTCTAAAGACTTGTGATATAATATTCTGTGCATTATAAAAGGCTAAATGTGGAGGTGTTTAGCAAATACAAAAACATTTTTAAATGCTTTCAAAGTATTTTTAATTTTTAAATATGTACATGCAGCCCAACACCACTACACCTCTAGGATATAACCTGTATATTAAAATATAATATTTACAATTAAAACACCTTCAGTTAAAATACTAGTTTGCAGCAGCCTCTGTATTTTCTGTAAGAGCATATTGATCCTGAATTATTTTCCTTCCAAGCACAGATAGTATTTTCAGCTTTCCTTTCAAAATGACTTTCCAATGAGTATTTCAGTTGAACCAAGAACAATTTTTAGGTATATATTTTGCACATATTTCCTTGTGCCTGGATTTTCATTAAGAATGAAAGCAAATTCCTAAATATCAAGATTTTAAAAAAAAAAAAAATAATTCTGTATTTTGCTGGCTTCAATGCTCAGAATTGTTTATTACTGTAAGATCTACAACAGCAGCTTAAAAAAAAAAAATAAAATAAGTAGTAAAACTTTTCTTTGCACCATAAGCAAAGATAGATTATTCCTCACTAAGGAATTACCCCTACCTGTGCCCCCCCCCCACCTTTTATTTTTCCTTCCCCAAATTGCTCTGTTGCATTTAAAAGTTTAAAAGCACTAAGACTCTGCTGGCAGAAATCTAGTTATATTCTTTTCACATGTAAGGACTCCTAACAAAAGAGTGGTGCTTCACATAGAGCAGTAAAACTGCAAGAACCCAATTCCAACATCAACCTGCCATTGTTTCAGAAAATTAATTACTATATAATTATATAACATACAAATAAAATTTCTTAACGCTATCAACAGCTGTTTGAAACTACATTTATCTGAAAACACTGGAAAAAACAGAAATGTTCCTTCACAAACCACATGGTACTGAATTTGCCAGCTATCTAACAAAGGCCAGCAGAACCTCTGTTACCTATATAAGATGCTCTATAAAAACATAAAATTGTGAAACTGCAGCATGGCTCATACAACTCTTCCCCCCTGCTCCTGCTAAGTAAGCAAGGACATGTAAGAGAAGCGTATCTAAGAGAATGCCAGCACTCATGACTCCTCCAGTACCGAGAAATTATCAGAAATATCTACCACAGGGAACTACACAGTTAATGAAAACAAAAAACAAATGATCTGAACCTCAAGGATAATGATAGCTCAATGTCTAATTATCCGAGATGAATTTTTGATGATACCTCCTCTGGCCAATTAGTTTGCTAGTCACCAAAGCGTGCTTTTGGCAAGGAGGGTTAAACAGAAGGCTGGAAAAATAACAGAAGGCAATAGGACTGAAAATACTGAAACCAGAGGGGTCCCAATTCTTTAGCCACTGCTCTCAGGGGCAGAAGTAGGCTTTGTGGGAGCCAAGGGAGTTAAGATAGGTTTAAACCAGAGTGCAAATAAAGCATCAGCAGACCCAGGAAACCTCCTGCAGTATCCAGGGTGAGCATTTACCACCCCCACAAAACCCAGTCCAAGCTGAGTGCTGCAGCCTCTCCCTCTGACCCAGAGCCTGGGTACCACACACAGCTGCTCAGTCTGCTCTGCCATTCCTCACCTGGCAAGGGTTTCAGTACAACACCCAGAGAGCCCATCACTCCCCTGCACACGTTTACTAGAAATTACATGTGTCCCTACCGTGGCCTTCAGGGCTTTGTTCATCGTGTGATAGTGCTCATATTCCTCTCCAACAGCCTGCAGCACTGGTCTCAAGACTTTGGCCAGAAAAAGATGAAAGGAGATCACTTTGGTTGCTGGTCAGCAATAAAATAAAAAGTGGCTATAAAACAGTAGAAAGTAGGCATATGAAAGGCCACGTATATAAATCAGCATAGCTCCATTAAACTCCTTTTTAACAATCCCAAATGCCAGCATGAACACCAGTTGGAATTTAAGTTACACTTACTTTGTGTAGCCCGCTCAGGAATTCAAGACATCATGTGGCAATAGCATTAGTTCACTGTTGCTAAGCTTCTCTGGCTATTTCTCCAGCATAAGGAGAAAAGTCACACAGCAACTTCTGGAAAGACTCATGAATATTTCATTTGCATGGATTTAGAAACCTGATTGGTGTAAAACAGTTCTGCTCTAAAGAAGAGACCTCTGTAAGCTATTATGTCAGTGTGGGAAGCTCAAAGAGGGGAGAAAGAGAGGGAAACAGTATGAACAGACAATTTTTCTTGAGTTTTCTTCTTCCTCTTTGAATTTTACAAGTTTGCAACCAGCAAAGCTCAGGTTTTTGATCTAGAGCCAGCCAGACAATCTTTTTAACCAGAGCCAGCATTTTCTATAGTGAAAAAACATCCAGCAGAACCTTGTATCTTGTCATTTTCAATAATCCTACTGTATCCCACCCAGATTATTTTTTCCTAGGCCATAAATTTGTTCTCACCCAGTAACCTACCACCCACTGATCCCCATTCTTTCCAAAGCTTGTTACAGATAGATTTAGTTACAATTCTCTTTATTTTTTTCCCCCCCCTCTCTGTTTCACGAAGCAGATGTACTATGTCCTACTTGCATAGCTCATTGCTCATTCTATCTGAGAAGCTACTGAGACCACTGGTATCTCACCAAGATGTTTATTTTAGACTTCTCTCTAGCAGATAAGAACAGTGTGACAAAGGAGGTGCATATAGGAGATAAAGCAAATATCTCACACTAAAATAAATCTAGAGAAGATCTGAGGTATAACCTGTTCCTCAGTGCTGGAGAATATAAACAAATCAGTTGTGTTAGACTTGGACTTGCTTGACTTAAAATTAATTTCTACAATAGCATCAGGCATTAATATTGACATTTCATGGTATTTACGATGCTATTTGCTCTCTGCACGCTAGACACACACAAGACAGTTTACCTTCAATACAAGCAGCTGGCTACTCGTTTGGGAAGCCAAGGTAGGACGATGTGGTCACTAGCACTTTATGACCCTTAAAGATTACTGAACAAGGACCACAATCCAAAATAGCTCCAGAGACTGTCCCTTCTGATTGGAATTGACTGTAGTCACTACCTGCACACAGAAAAAAAAATAAATTAGTGCCACTCTGTCTTTTTATCAGGTATACTATGTGATCAACTTATACCTGGCCACAGACAGTGACCCTGTAACTTCTTGCATCAAAAGAAGTGAGCAGCATGTCACGGGAGAGGATTCTCCCCCTCTACTCTGCGCTTGTGAGACCCCACCTGGAGT
>VXBW01005385.1:524052-556358 GCA_013400375.1 Thinocorus orbignyianus
GGGGGTTGGAACTTGATGATCTTTAAGGTCCCTTCCAACTCTGACCATTCTATGATTCTATGATAGAATAATATGATCATTTGAGTTGGAAGGGGCCCTGAAGTCCAACATCATCCTCAAAGCAGAACCAACTTCAAAGTTACATTCCTTGGGGCCTTGGCCGATTGAGTTCTGAGCGTCTTCAAGGATAGTGAGATTCAACAATCTGTTCCAATGTTTGATCATCCTCACTATGAAAAATAAATATTGCCTATGCCCACTTGTAACAAATATCCCAGTGACATCAAGACCTAAAAGAGAGCAACAAACCACATGAAAAATTTTAATAATTTCATGATATATGGTAAGGAGTCTGCTTGTAAGTGGTGGCAGTAGTATGACTTCAGGGTTTCTGTATGTTTGTTCTGCCATAACTGAATATAAACACGATAGCTGTGGCAAGCTCATGCTGAAACACACATTGCTACAGCACTAACACGGCGCATTCTCCCATGCTTCTCTTCAGCACAGATGCAGCTGAAGATATTCTCGTGATAGTTTCACCATCAGGCTTCTATGGTTTAGTTTTCCACATTTTAGAAATTATTTTCCCCTCTTCCAGACATAGGCGTATGCTAAATTCCCTTAGGCAAAAACATGATATCATTGATGCGTTTATACTCTAACCTTCTACCAACAAGAAAAAGCAAATTAACGATTTGAAAAAGCAGTTATTTGATACAACTTGATTCAGTTATGTTTATTTCCAAAGAATGCCTTGAGTAGGGTTGATCTAAACCAGTGACAAGCACTGCTTTTTGCTGTATACCTACACTGAGACTAAATTAACAAACTCTTTCAGTTTGTAATCAGGTTATAAAAATAAAGTACAGCGAAGAGAAACTAACCTGTTTGTTTTGTAAGTAATGCATGTGCTGTATCTAGACCTTAATTAGGCCACATAGTAAGAGACTTTTATAGACAGATTTTTATAGATGCTTTTCCAGACATGCTGTGCTCCTGATATTCCTCCTCCAAGCCTCAAACCGCACCTTGCTAAATAACTTTTATAGGTCTAATTAAATAGGCTGGTGATTCAGTAGTAATCCTATTAAAACAACAGTACTTGAGAACTGGCATTCTTACTACAGCATCCTCCTTTCTTTCCAGCAGGATTCCATAAAAACAGCTACTGGTAAGATCTCAGGACATTGCTATATTGCACAATCTGATGTCATCCTAGAAATGCCTCACCTAGTTTTTTTGTGAGCTGGATTGTCTACACAGTTCAATGTAGCACCAAAAAAAAGACATATCAACTCCACTGCCAGAAGCAGCAGTGTTTCACTGTGCCCAAGCTAATTACGTGCTTTTCTGCTATAGTCCTCCTTCTTACAAAAGTAGGAAAGAGCAAGGATTATTCAGAGATACCCCCTGAGATCTTTTCTATCTAATATTGTTGAAAGACAAGATAAACCTCCAACATTGAAATGTTGCCTAGAATTTAATAGGGATCTATAAAAATTACCCTCCAAAATGGAAGAATTCAATTGAGAATGATTTATTTCATTTTACTCTAGTATTATTAAATTTAAGGAACTATTCTATAGAAAGCACACGGGCCCACATTAAAGTTGATAACAAAGCTCCTGTTATTGGAATTGAAGCCACAATTCCCTAAGATGACTCAGAAATCTCAGAGACTGGTTATGATACTCTATTCAACTCTGCAGGCATTTTCCATGAATAATAAGATGTTGGAAAGCCCTCAGAAATTATCACAAAAAGCTGCTCATGCTCCAGGATTACCACTTTTCTAAGAACTCCCTTCAGTCGCAAATATGCCTCTCACAGAAGAATTTGTGTCTGTTGAAAACTCCACTGGTATTATCCAGGTAATATTGGGACTCATGAAAGAATAGAAGCAATTGCTGTCAGTCAGTCCTGCTCTAGGCTTCCAGCATCAACATGACATGTTTTGTGAAAGCACATTATAAATTTGATTGTACATAGAAAGTCATTGCTGCACTTCTAACTATTAAGAGGGTTTTTCTGAACTCTGTAAAAAAAATATAAAGTTATGTACCAAATTTTATTTCCAGTTATAGAGATATAGAACAATTTCTATACTATAGGAGACTGAAAAACATTTCCTGTCATGACTCCAGCCGTATCTTTAAACATGTTGAAGTTATCCTTGCACTTTCAAACTGCTTATCATCAGTAAGAAGTTTTTTCCTGCATCCACTTAATCTGACATTTTTAAGGCAGAACGTGAAATAGTTTGAACAAAATAAGATACTCTCACCCAGACTACTTCCATGTTTTGAAAGGGAATTTTGCAATTCTAATATTTAAAAGAATAATACTTGTTTTTTAAAAAAATAATACTACCATGGCCGAAGCAACAATGCGGTCAATAAAGAGTTAAGCACTGTGGCAGCAAAACGCCTCCTATCTGGGCAATCCATGCCACTAAAATAACAATTCTTCTTATTTCCACCCTGCTCATGGGGAACCAGCAGGCCTTTTACTCATTATTATTTATTTCTTTGATCTTCTCTCCCCTTGAACCTTACTGCACTTCCTTTTACAAGTTTTCCAGCTCTTTGGCAAAGGTGTACATATCAACACCATCTGGCTGCATGCAAAGAAACGTTACTACGTGCTTCCCTGAAGACAAGCTTGCTGTGCTAGCCGTGAGCCACTGAAATGATTTCCAGCTCAGCACTTCAGAAGAGTTCGACTCAAATGCCATTGCTTGCATTTCCTCACAAAAGAGGGGAGGGGTAAAAACATAAACTCTCCACTGGATCTATAAGGGCAGGGAACAGCACATCTTGTATTTTATCAACACAAAAGTTCCAGTTCTGATAAGCATTCAGCAATAATTAAAGGACAAAAGCAACTTCTAAGAATTTTAGTTTAAGTACTGATTTTTGCACACTAAAACTGTCCCAGGAGATGACTTGCACCTCAGGAAGCACATTGGCAAACCTTGCCAGTTGTTACTATGTTTTACCAAAATATTTAACCAACTGAGTAATAATAACCTCTATTTCTCTTACTCACAAGTGGTGACCAATTCCTGCTTTCCAGCTGTAAATTTACGATGAACTAACATTAGAAGCAGCATTCTTAAACCAAGGGCTGTGATTTGTTGGTTAATTTCCACAAGCACGTATTTGTATGTCTAAATATTGTAGGCAGGACTCCCATGACGAATTAAAGTTAATGGAAATTGTATGCATTTCTTAATTCCTGGAGCTGAAATAGTATTAAGACTGCATGCAATACTAAATGAAAGCTTGCTATGAGCCTTAAGCACAGCACTTTCTTCAGCTCCCTACCTTTGGCCTGATTAACCAAACCGAGTATTGTATTCATTGAAGTGCCACAATGTCTCCATGTCAAGCTCAACTCATCTAGTGACACACTTATGGAAATGACAAATAGAGAGGAGAGTATTAGGATCACTGCTTTTTCCTCAGGACCCCAAAGGGTGCAACACTGAAGCCTAGACAAGATATTGTCAGCAGAGGCCCTCTCTCTGCAACGCATTTCATCCTGACTGTGTGCCAAAGCCAGGTTTGTTGCCGTTCTAGCTGTTGAAGAGAGCGCATCGCTGTATTTGGACCTCAGATTGAATACTACTGATGTAGTACTGATGAGTAGCTCTAGTAATGATGACAACGTTTGATTGAAGGCTCTGGATGAAACATATTTACATATGGAGAAGCAATTTGTTAAGAAAACAAACAAACAATATATTATAACACAAATTACCAATTAACATCTGGATGTGCATTTTGGGGCCTGCATCTTTTAAATTAAAACAATAAATTCGGAGTTTTACTCCTCTGTACAAAATTGTCCATAACGCAGTAGCAGGCTGCACTTGGGCACTACCCTTGGCATAATTCTAGTCAATAAATTCTGCAGAGCATAGGTCAGCACAGAACTCAGAAACAGTCTCCTGCTTTGCTCATTCAAATATCTCCATACACGCTTCTCTGCCTGTGCATGTGTAACAGCAAGCCAAGGACGGAAATTTTCAGAGCACTGCAAAACATAACTATAGTTGGGTTCCTGAAATCTGATTATTAGTAGAAATGCAAATAAACTTCTACAACTTCAGAATACTCAAATAACTGTTTTTAGGTTTGCCATTTGTATTCTTTTAAAACTACAAGTGTGATACTGTAGATGTTTTACAAGCATCTTGCAAAAAAAAAAAAAAACACAGATCTGTTCTTTCTCTTAAAATGCAAAGAATGTGCAACTCAAACATACCCTAATTAAAAAAAAAAAAAGACAAGACATAAAAAAGGCTCCACATTAATGACCTTGAAGACAGATATTACCTTATTATGTTGGACTGCATCAAGCACAACAGGCTCCTATAAAAATGAGAATATTATATCATATACTTTTTATTGCAACACTGTCATTGACAGCAAATTGAGAAGCCAGCCGTGCACAGGTCATATCAATAATCTTTAATGTCTTGTTTTATGCTAGGTTTCTGTGGAATTTCAGGCTTCTTATTCATTAGTTCTTTAAGCATAAAAACACCAACAGACGCCAAATGGAATTATCAGGCAGCAGGTTTAAAACAAACAAAAGGAAGTACTTTCTCACACAATGCATAATTTAATTGTTGAGTTCCTTGCCACAGGATGTTTTGTGTGCCAAAGTCATAGGCATAAAGTTCAAGAAAGAAAAGCACAATTTAGAGTTTCACCAAGGCCTAGTTTATAAAAAAGGGAAATATAATCTGCAGCTCTGGAATTCTCAGAACCACATAACACTGGAATTTGGCAGAGTAAATAGGGGGAATTGTCACTCTTGTCTTATCCCCACTCCCTCTCTCCACCTCCCCCCCCCCAAAAAAAAAAATTAAAAAATCTGCTAGAGGAGGGAGGAAGAGGTTTTTACCTAGCTGACCTTTGCCTAAGCCTATTTGGCAAAGCTTTTTTTCCTATTCACTAACACTGGTAAGAATGCAAAAAAGTCTACCTGCGGGTCCCATCTTCTCTATGTAAGACTTTTGAGAACATATAGCAAAAGTTTCTAAGTTGGTTTTTCTAGGTGCTTTTTTGTGTCTGCATTATAAAGGCAAATGTATCCCAATTTGCAACTGTATAGTCTGGTCTTTTCAGATCAGACTGCATTTGGATAATCACAGCTTATTAAAAATGTCTGTATAACATTTCTCTCTCAATTTAACTATAAACAAGCTATGTATATACTCTGCCCTCTTGTCCCCTGCAGTTAGTTATTACTTTGATATTGAATTGCAAGATACATGCTGATATAATGTCAGGCATGACTTTTTACTGCTTCTATTTCTTGCATATGAATGAGCGCCATTACAAAAATAGATCAATAA
Organism: Thinocorus orbignyianus; assembly: GCA_013400375.1. NCBI lineage: Eukaryota > Metazoa > Chordata > Aves > Ciconiiformes > Thinocoridae > Thinocorus > Thinocorus orbignyianus. The sequence goes on from VXBW01005385.1 coordinate 529,424, forward strand.
AGGATAGCATATGAATAACGTGTACCAGCACAATAAACCAGTTTTCCATATGTTACCACGTAGATTATTTTCCTCCTCCTAAAGAGTTACCTACATGCCTACACATTGGTGCCGTATTTTCTATGGGAAGTGATGGCTCAGGCGATGCTCTGCACTCAGCTCACTCTCTTAATTTTTGCAGTAGCAGATGTTGCCATAATTCTTTTTCATAGCATCACCTTTCTGGTTTTATCTACAAAGAGTGCTGACAAATTTTTCTTCTGTTTAGATCACCAGAAAGAAAAAATAAAAATCAGTTGCTTTTTGAAAAAAAAAAAAAGTCAACGTGTTGGGCTAGCAGAAACATGAATGTTTTTCACACTTTCTTGTTTTATTTTTCTAGTTGAAGAGGAAGGGTATGCACATGTGTATCTCAAATTCTTTGGATTTTGACATGTTTTCATTTCTGAAAGAATTTTCAAAATTAGTTAAACTACTCTGCAGAACCTCACCTTCAGAAGGTGCTACAGAATGCATTCAGTTTGCTATTAAAACACAAGACCTGATTATTAGTTTATAGCCTTCTTGTCAGAGACAGGTACTTCAAAATCACATAATCACTTATCAAAATATATCATTTAATTTTCAACTACCAAAATGTTGCTGGAAAATATGTGGGGAAAAAGCTAATCAGAACTCAGAAGAAGTGAATGGAAGAAATTGTTCATAGAAGTGTTGAATAAAAGCCAGAGGAGTTTTTGAAAAAAACTCTTTCTTGCTCTGCTGCCTTTATCAGCAATATGTATAGTGTGATTCACAGCCGTGAAGAACCTGCAGTTGAGCAAACCTTTGAACAAGGTATTTGTTCCGAAATAGTTTCCAGATCACATTACAGTAGGAAAATATATTTATTCTATGAAGCTGAGTAAAGCGCTTTCATTTATTTTCATATTTAACCAGGTTTTCTAATAGCATTCTAAACCACTCTAAAATATTGGCAGTTATATGAGGCTGCTGTTGTTGCTGGGTGTGTTCTTGTTCGCAAATGAGAACAAACTCCACTTGTAAAAAAAGATCAATTTCCTACACGCTGGTAATATACTTTAGAAAAATCCATTATGGTTAAAATAAAAGAGAGATTTAATAAACATGTAATATTTCACATTTTTAAAAGCAAACTTAAGACAAACATGGGTTAGTAAAAGCATGCTATCTGGAAAATTGAACTGCAATAGTTCAACCAAAGGGCTAACAATACTGTTTTAGATGATCTATCCCCACTCTGCTACTTCATTCATATCATTAGAGTATGGGGTTGCAAACTGAAATCACCAAGTTAGCTGTAACTCAGTTCTGATTAATTTGCCCAACATATCCTGGTTACCTAGGATATAGAGAAGGCTGAGGTACTCAACAACTTTTTTGCCTCAGTCTTCGCTGGCAACTGTTCTAGCCACACCACTGAAGTCACAGAAAGCAAAGGCATAGACCAGGAGAATGAAGAACTGCTCACTGTAGAAGAAAAGATTCAAGACCATGTAATGAAACTGAACGTGTACAAATCTAGTGCTCAATGCCCAAGTCAAGACTAGTGATAAGCGGCATTCCTCAAGGGGGTTGATACTGGAACCAGTGCTGTTTAACATCTTGGTCAGCAACATGGACAGAGGGATTGAGTGCAACCTCAACAAGTTTGCTAATGCTCCTCTACTCTGCTCTGGTGAGACCCCACTTGGAATTCCGAGTCCAGCTCTGAAGCCCCCAACATAAGAGGGACATGGACCTGTTGGAGTGAGTCCAGAGGAGGGCCATGAAAGAAAGAAACGTGAATACAGCTGTAACTAAATGTTTCTGTCCACAGTGAATAAAGTTTTTTTCATTCTTTTCCTTCTTCACACAACTAAAAACAGAATGAGGATATTAGTGGCAAATTTAAGAAATACATGTCTCAAAGAATAATGGTGTCTGCATTCTGAGGGAAATCATTTTCTAGTCCATATGTCGCAAACTATACAGATGTTTCTGTGGTCACCTGGACTTCCTGTGATTTGAATCAGCAGAAGTATCGCAAGGAGGAGCTATAACTCATTCAAAGGCATACTCATGATATAATTTAAACATTTCTAAAGCCATACATAAGAAAAATAATGGAGAGCTAAGGAAGAAAACAAAACCCAAACTTGTAAGAAGTGCACTGTATCCAGACATCTGCAGAGACATACTAACAAGCTGATGAGATTCTGATTAGTAGTCTGAGATGACCCAGCATCACACAAACCTAAAAGGAAGTTCCCAGACTGGACTTAATGTCACCAAAACATATCCTCTGAAAGAAACTGTCCAACCTGTCAGCTGCCACAGCACTATATCTATAGAACCTAAACAACCACCTCAGGTTGTCTTTCTTGGAGTTTTCTGTCAGTGGTAAAACACCTGGAAGATCAGGTCAGTCTTTTCTCTACCAGTGGCATACAGTAGAGATTATAACTCAGTGAGGACAGTAAGACAAATAAATATTAAATACAGTAAATCCTGAAAGAAGTTTGGTTAAAAAAGTAGGGAAAAGAAAACTCTCCTATCTTCTTGATGTGTTTAAATTTTGTCTTCCCCAATGGTATTACTGCCTCATTTCTGCCAGCCTGCTGATCTTGCTACAGTCTATATCCTCAGCACTATGCTTTTAAGCACTAACAACCTGAATCCCTTTTCTCCAATTGCTTCTTGGAGTAACACTGGTATAACAAAAGAGTTTGTGTTGCTGTATGCGTGCACGCACCCAGGCATATAAGGATAGACAAAGGGCCTTTTAGCTGGTTTTCTTTTTTAATAAGAACAAAAGCTGAAGAGAAGAGTTTTTTCTCTTATTTGAAATTTGCTTGTCAGCTCTTGCAGGTGCAACATCTGTAGTGAGGTTTTGCTTCACCAAAATGTCCTGATACTGGCAATGGCAGGCATAGCATCTGACTTCTAGGTGTCCTATGAGCATCAACCTCTCAAGGGGAGACCTGAGAGAAAGAAAAATCTCACGCATACTTGTAGACCAATCCTACGGAGTCTTATATATCAGGGTAAAATACTTAAACTACCTTCTATGATTTCATAGAATCATAGAATGGTCAGAGTTGGAAGGGACCTTAAAGACCATCAAGTTCCANGTTCCAACAGGTGGACAGCTACAGCACAGCTTGCTCACATTGTTAAATGCATAGTCTGTGACATTTTAAAGTGTACACATCTTTTAGTAACGCTTTATACATACATTAATATTTATAGCTTTAATATTATATAAATGTGTGTGAATTCAGCATCTGTGAAAATGAACAGACTATTTAAAAGGTTTGAACCTACTGGGGCTTGGGGGAACATCTCTTTATGACACTCCTCCTCTGCAAACAGCCAACTACTGTCTTGTGGAGCCTTTCTTGAATTCCTGCCAACGATGCTGGATCCGGTAACGGTTTTGTAACAAGGCTAAAATCAACACCTCTAAACTAAATAGGAAGACGACAAAGAAATGGGAACTGGGACGCGGCAAGAGAAAATATGGTGAGGGCAAAGTCATTTAGAAGGTCAGAAGAGGGAAAAAAAGAAAGAGACTAGAAAAAAAAATAGATGGAGAAATGAGAGAATTGAGTGGTATAAACAGAGTAAAGAAGATCACTTTTTTTCCTCTTTTCCCTCCCTGGCACTCAGCACCATGTCAAGAGGACACTTGTCGCTTTGTGAGTACTCACAATCAAAAGCTAAAAGAGAAGTGGTCTGATGGTACTGTCTTGCTTTACAGCTGGCACAAATCAAGAGTAGCATGAAGCATTCTTTTTGGGTTAAAAAAAAAGCACTTCGCTTCACCATGACCAAAGTCCCAAACTGGGAAAGAATACAAACACATGAACAGTTTTATTCTATTGCACACTACTGGAACCTGAAATTTCAGTCACCAAATGCTACATTCTCAATATCCTGCACCATCTCATTTATCTATCCTCACTTATTCAAAACATTTTGCAACAGATCATGCTGTCACAGTGAATAACAAGAAAAAAACAAACCCACAAACAAAACCAAACCCACTTTAAACTAATGAGAAGGGCTTTGAGAAGGGGCAGAACTGTAGCCATAGGAGTCCAGAGGGAACATAAAGCCTTCCCTCTCATTCAGAGCTTGCTTACAAAAAAATGGAGTTATCAGAACAGTTTAAGTAGAGAAAAATGTTTAATGTTATTACTATTATGGTTCGTCTATTTCATGATCACATCCTTTAAACAGGAAAAGACAACTTTTAAGAAAAGTGCCTTTTCCAGGAAATCTAAGCTCAAGGATTGCTGTCAAACATACTCTTTCAGATGGTGTTTTGTTACTGTAAAACATGTTTTCAGTTTACATGATATCACTATTTTTTTGCAATTTGCACAAAACCAAATCTTTCTTTGTTAGGGATAATCTTCTCTGGTTGCTTTTTATTGCACCTCAGGTTATGATCTTCTGTTCATGTCATTATGCTCGGAAGACTGTACAGAGGTTTTTTCATGCAGCAAGAGAGTTCAAATCTCTCCTCACAAAATACCTGTTTTTTTTTAAGAACTATAAACTGGAATTAGATTAAAAAGAATTAAGACATTCATCACAGAATGTGAATAATGATGGTCAACAATGCCACTAGAAGAAATAATAATGGGAAAAATATAATGTCCTGACAAATCACTTTACTGAAACATAGGGGGGACAGAGAACAAAGAATATGCATTTAAACAGAGTTTGAAAATCTTGCTTCTACTTCTGCACATGGTTTCCTGGATAGCTGTGGAAGTTCTTTCAACTCTCTACATTTCTCTACTCCCTGGTTAGTGCACAGTGGAGGAGACAATATTAAATGCCCTTGAAATTTGCAGTAAGATCTATAAAGAACGAAGTATGGTTAATAGATAGCAAGCAATATCACATTTAAGCACATCCTTCTAACTTCAGTTCTTCTCATACCATCATTCTCTACAAAAAGTCATCTCAAGCAGCCTTGGTTTTGTTTTTTTTTTTAAGAAAAAGCAATAGTTTCAAGTGATTACATTTATAATTTTAATAATGTAAGAGTTTTACAGCAAGATACCACGCAACCAAGAATTCATTACTTTTCCTTTCAGATTTTAATAAAAGCACACTATGAATTATTTAAACTAAATGAAACTTGTCAAGATAAATTAATTTGGCACATGTTGTGATGCAGTATATTCCAGATTTAATTGTGTTTGCTGCTTACCGAGTACAGCAATTCTTGAAGACCAGTAATACATTTTCCCACCATTAGAAACAAGAACCATGGGAGCGTGCTATCATTTTCATTACTCAGGCTTTTTTCTTACTTACTTTTTGATAAAATGTTTAAGTTATTATACTAACAAAACCAAGCAAACAAATACTAAAAAATACTGAAAGGTTCAGGACATATCTCACTTTCTAATTCAAACCTAGTCAGCAGAACCTAGGAATAACCCCGGGATGATGAGTTTTCAGAAAGTGCTGTGCAAAAATTGTGAGATTTAATTTGGTACTGTTTAATTCTCATCATAAAGTAAAAACAGAGTCCAAAGAAAGACAATGAAAATTTTGCCTGTGACAAGCAAAATAGAAAACTCAATCCATTGGCTAAACATGCCACGTGAGATGCCCTGGGGGACTCCTCCTGGCTCCAGCGAAGAGTGTAGTAGTGCTTGAGTTTCCTGTAGGTCCTGTTACTGAACCTGCCGGCCTTATGGGGAATCCTTGGATGACTGAGACATTCAAGTAGCACTAAGTGCTACTTCCAGAGAGAATCACAGAATCATCTAGGTTGGAAGGGACCATCAACTTAGCACTACCAAAACCGCCACTAAGCCATGTCCCTAAGCACCACATCTAGCCATCTTTTACACACCTCCAGGGAAGATGATTCCATCACTTCCTTTGACAGCCTGTTCCAATGTTTGATAACCCTTTCTGTGACGAATTTTTTCTTAACATCTATCCTAAACCTCCCCTCGCACCAGTTAAGGCCGTTCTCTCTTGCCCAATCACATGTTACTTCCAAGAAGAGACCATTTACTGAACTGAGCCCAAGATGTCACCCATTTGAATCCCAGACTGAAGATGCCTTACACAGACACTGTTTTTCATGTCTGCTGACAACCTCAACCTGTTAATCTGATAACATTCCTAGCAGAAAAATATACGTTATGTTATCTACATATAACTTCCATATCTTTATACATAAATATTTTTAACAAAGATGCACATTTGAAAGAAATCATCCTTTCCATTCGGCTATGTCATCAAATCTCACAAAGACAACATACCAAAGACTATATGGGCAAAAATCTTATGAATCTTTTCCAAGGCATTTTGCAGGGTAAATTTCTTGGAGGACCATGTTGCAGAATGCAGAATTCTCTTTTGGCAGTTCTGTACCTTCCTAAGAACAACATTTGCTTCTAAAGGAAGTAACGAGTAGAAATTCTTATGAAGTTTTATGTCATTGTTAGCTGTGAAAAAGATGCAGTTGTTCAGTTTTACCAGAGTGGGATACTTTTCCAGATTCCTTACATTTTGATGGAAGCTGCAAGTTGTCTACATGTTTAGAGACCAGACTAAGACTATTTTTCAGTCTGTGCTAGAAATGATGGCTGTATTGAGTTTCCTGTAGAAATTAATCAAGAAAATAATCTCGTTATCAGGGAGGAAGCTCGGTTTAGGTAGAGTGATACAACAGTCTTCCAGAGTAAATTAATGCTCGTTATCCAGAAAAACAACATTTGAAATTTTAACAATGCTGAAAAGCTGGGAACATGAAGAAAACAAAGCAAGATAAAGTTTGTTTGAATGAACTCAAAATCAGATTTTTTTCCCCAAGAAGTTAAGAGCAATGCTTAGAGCAAAAACATTCTTAATTTTAAAATTAAATTCAGGAGTGCTCTTTGTAACAAGTCTATACAGTACTTTCTGAACAGTTCATAAGGCATTAACTTGTGCTTGCTTAGAGGTCATTCAGTTTAGGAAGACCAATTTAGATCTTGAAACGAGTAGAAATGTCATCACTTTGGCAAAAAAAACACAGAATGTACGTTCCTGAAAACAGTACATAAATAGTAAAATTAGGTATATTTCAAGATACTAAACCAGGTTCTCTGTTTACTGCAGCTGTCTTTGTGCTGCACCATCTTTCCTCCTCTTACCCACAAACTGAAGAGACCACTCCATCATTATTGGACATAAGAGAGCACACCACCTTCTCCTTGTATCTCTGACCAAATTCAACAGTAGACATTCTCACCCAAAAGAAATGTCATGTGCAGACTCAGTATGCCTAAACATCAGAGCTGAGTTACATGATGGGTCAAACCTATGCAGAGCAACCTGACAGACACTCTAGGTTGCCTTCCGCATTGACACTCTTGCTGTAGAGATGTTTGGTCCTATTCTCAACTTCCCATTTTCTTTCTCTTTCCATTTTCATTTATTTCTTGAAAGATTTCTCCTGATCTCTCCTCCTTCACAGCATTTGCTGATGGTCAGTGGAAAAGTGACTGGCCTAATACAAACTGAGAAATCTTGTCTTGCACCTTGAGGAAAACATGGACACAGAAATAGACACTTGCCTTGCATCTCAAGGCATGAGGTAGACCCTAAAATCATACGCACCAATCTTCAAGTTTAAAAGAGAGGCCCAGGGGGTTTTGTCAACAATTAACATCTGTGCAGCAAGACTGGAAGGAGGGATATCACCACACACAAAGGGAGTATTTTATGCTGAATTAAGGATGGCCATAACAAGTTCATAAATCTAGCTGCCAAGAAAGGAAAGGAGAAACAAACAGAATAAGTCAACCTTCTCCAATATATTGCGAATATATGGGATGAGCTCTGAAGTGATTACATACCCTCACATAGAAAGTGCGTTGGAAAGGGCTAGATTAGCCTCATCTTTCTCTGAAGGAAAAAAAAAAAAAGAAAAAAAGAAAAAAAACAAACCTAACTTGCATCATAATAACAATTTGTAAGGTTTATGTAACAACTTCCCTCATGGAGAACCTCCAAGTTCTGCTCCTGGTGTGCAAACCGGTAGCCCCAGTACATGCTAGTTTATGAGAGGAAATAGAGAATACCATAACCAATTGATCCTTCAGGGAGATTTGAAGGAGAATGAATCCGTATTTGGAATTAAGCCAGGATACTGGGGCTGCTACGCCCTATACTACAAAGAGAGCCATTGGACTGTTAATAACCATAAGCAATCAAGCCCTTGGTTTTACGCCTCATCAGCAAGACTACACTACGTATTCATTTAGCTCACACTTGCCTTTAAGTTCTTTCAGCTTCTATGGCTGGTGGGTTTAATTCTTTGTCTTACTGATAAAGTGCATTCCTTTACTTCTTATTCATTGGAAATCTGTAGCTGACACATCTAACACTATACTGACCAAATCGTAAATTAGGAAGTCCTGCACTCACAGAAAAACAAAACAAAACAGATCAAGAAGCTTAACATGGTCTTAAGATTTCTCATGACTATGGACCATTCTTCATGCCACAGACTTGAGATTTTTCTTCTACATAAGATCATTCTGAAATCATGAGATTCTTTAAAAATAAATATTCTTGTAAATGGTCATATACAGTCAAACAGATCTTTAAGTATGGACTGATGAAGAGGAGAAAATGCATATACATCAAAAATCCCATAAAATTTACTTCAGTGTCTTTATAAGCTGTGACAAACTTTTCTGTGTTTTGAGGTGTTACTCTATCTTCTGTCCCCATTATTAAATCACTAATAGATACGGTGTTAAACTAACAGTAAAGATCAATCTAAGGGGGTGGGTGAAAGTCAGAATTTAATTAAGTGCTTCAGGAAACAATGTTCTTCTAATCCAGGAAGGTAAAAACAAGTGTATTTTAAACAGAAGATAGAGATTAGGAAGTAGCCTGAAGAAAGCAGCCCATTTGTGCGCACCTTAAGCTTCAAAATTATTTATTTGTTCTGTATTCCATATTTTATAAAACAGCATTGTGTTGAAAAAACAGAAATCTTTGGAAGTGCCTGAAGATTAATTCTGTGGAGCTCATCAGCCTTCCTGTCTTGGCCTTTCTTTAGAAACACATCCATTAAATTGTCCAACTCTTACAAAGTAATATTTTTTTAGAGGACACAACTAAGCTCACCTGCCATCTATGCTTAAACTGTCCTGGGAAGCAAACTTGCATTTTCTGGTATTCAGTTTGAACGACAACCTTCAGGGAGCATCTTATAAACTTTCTGAAAAACTGAATTTTTCAAGACATCTTTAAATAGATCTTCTAAAATTTGTTGTGCCTTTTTGCAAAGAGCACGTACATAGTCATTTTGGTGCAGATGGCAGACAGAAACACATGAAGCCACACAGGAAAAAAAATGCACCAGCAAATCACAAGCAAAACACAAGGCAACAGTCTTGATGTCAACAAAACAAGACCTAGGCTCCTTAATCGCATAACATTAAACACATACAAATAGCCAGTCAAAACACTCCACTTGAAATAAGCTTCCTTGGCTAAGGAAGAGAATTATTTTTAGTCTTGTGTGTTCCTGCATATCTGTTCATCCCATTTAGGTAATACAGTGAGTTTACAGCCCATGCTACATTTTTCAAAGTTTTGGTCTGTCTTCTTTTTAGTTCTGTAATAGGAACGAAGCACACAGTAACCAGCAAGACTGGGTCACTGAACAATACTATTTTAAAAGCTAAAGAGGAATATCAGAAGGTAGATTTCAGGTTTCCTAATTTAAAACCAACAAAAAAAAACTAATAAAAAAAATCAAGGTCTTGTATTAAATTTCTAATTACACATGTATTCACATACAGTTGAGTGATATTAGCATCCACATATCCACACTGTCCATAACACTCGTATCAAATCAGTCGAGTTATGATAAGGTTAGAGTAATCTTGTGATACTTTTTTTAGAGCAGGACACAAGAGTTGAATCCACACAACTCTCATTTCCTGTGCTATTATGGGTTCTATCTATATACAACTATCCAAAATACCCACAATCCTGCAAAGCAAGGTGTATGAGCAGCAGCAAGACAGATCAAGGACAATGGTCCTTTTCTACTCGTATGAAAATGAGGTGGGAAATTCCATTTAAACCAGCCCATCACATCCATTTAGGGAATGACACAACTAAAAGGAGACTCAAAAAGTAAGGAGGGAGACACCTTGTCAGTATAGCACCACCAGAAGTACAAATCCTTCAGGAAAATAACAGTAGGAAGGTCTTCTTACATATATATTTTTTTGTTTGTTTTTTTCAGTTACCTTCCTCTTAGTATAAATAGTACTATGTTGAATACACTGAGATTTTGCATGATCTTGAAAGTTGAACAATCCTAGGCAAATACCACGCAGGATTCAAACTACCTGGAAATGTCAGGTGTCACAATTACAAACCAAGCTGCCACAGCTGAGCACTAGACCACTGAAAGATCTGCTCAAAGGGGTTGCTTTTAATCTATGCTAACTAATAGGAGGAGATACTTACGGTCTCTAGATTTGGAAGAGGCTGTCTAATCTAATATATCATACTCTATAACTTTTATTTGCATCTCCATGGTTTCCATCCCCACCTACAGAGGACCATTATCTGCAAAAGGATTCGATGTATTAAGGAAGCTGAGCCCACACTGCAGGACATCCCTTGTTTACACAAGCAAGCATTCTCTAAATTTCTGTAGATACAGGTACTTCTAGCATATCTCAAGCAAAGGAAAAGCAGAGCGTATCCAAATCAGCATCGTAACTGATATGTAACACACTAACAAAAACTTTTTGATTGCATCTACGTAAGTGGGCAAGCATTGCAACTTATCCGAAGCAACAACCTCACTTTTGTTATCAACATTCTGACGTATTTATACTTACACTGATTATTATCCTGTACTCCTTGCCAAGAAGCAAGGAGCTTTAGCTGCCATTCCTTAGCTCTTCAAGAGCTAGGTCAGATGCTGAATGTATATAAAGAGGCCTTTTGCGCTTGAATTTGAAAGAGAAATCAGTCATCTGCATACGATCTGAGTTACAGCAAAATGTAATTTTTCCCTGTGACAATGTGTTTATGGTTGTTAAGTTATCTTGATTGCCAAGAGAAATTTGTTTTCTATGGAAGCTTCTTTAGCTTTAAATGTCAACTGTTTTACCCTTCAGCCTCCTTCTTTCTTTCTTCCTTTATTCAACTGATTCACAAATTAAGTTGACCCTCTGCTAGACTGAAAAAAAAAAGAAAAAAAAAAGATAAAAATTCCTGAATGTTAAAAGTCTGGCACAGTCCTATACTAAGAGTCCATTTATCTTGTCCTTTCTGTAAAGATATTTTTCAGATTCTGGCAAAGATCCCATTTCCAGTAATAAAGGTCCCCAAGGACTTCTGATACCTGAGACCTTTCTCTTCCTCAATCCTGACCACGTTACTATGATTCAGTTGTCAACCACAGAAAGTACTGTTGTTATTATTTGCATTTATTAGAGTAAGGGTATAAGAGCACAAAACTATTTGTATGTTGTGCCCTGGACAATACTGTCACTGATGTATCTGTATCAACTCTGCAAGCTGTAGTTGAAGTTCAAAGGTGTTTCTCCTTTCTAGGTGTTCCTTTGTTACTCTGATCTGAGAGGAGCACTGGTATACTATATGCAATATAGGCTCTGACTACTCACCAAGATAATGGAATACAGCAAACTATACAGAAAACAGGTCAGAGTCTATAATCATCCATAACTAGACAATTGTATCAGACAGCACCTATCTGTGCAAACTATCTGAAACTCAGCAACATTTGTTACACATAACTGTAAAATCTATAACCTTACCTGACTTAACCTGCACCCCACAGCGAATGAACTCTTATTTACATTCTCCATATCTAGTTGCCAACCAGTTTTACTGTACACGTGCACCTCTCACCGCCTCTGGCAGGATGAGGTTTTCCTGGTCACCTCGAGCTTTTGCATTCCAAACGTGAAGACAGCTGACTTTCCTGTGACTCCAACTCACTCTAGTAAAATCATTATACCCAACTGCTTGATCTTTCATGGTGTTGGAGGATAAAGTGTGTGTGAAGAACTGCATGCTTGGAACCATTTCTGAGCACTGAGCAGTTTTGCAGATGGGGCTAACAGGCTGCTCAAAGTTTTTCTGACATTTCCTTCTTTTAACCACAACCCTACTCACTAGGCAATATAATCTTCTTTTGACCGTGGGGTATGCTAATATAAAGCCACTTTGTCAGCATGCTGGTGACGCCACAATTGAAGTATATATCAGTTCAATCATTCATAAATCAACATGTATATTCTTCCTAAGCACTAATGTCATTTCATCAATGTACTCCTTATTTTGCAGTTATTGATACTAAATTCCAACATGATTACAAAATCACATTTTTTACTTTATTACATTTTGAATATTGAAGGGTTTCCCCCTTTATTAAATTACACTATATTAGAAGAGCCTGAAAATCCTCTGATGCATGACCAAGGACACAGTTCCATCTGTTTTGTTTTTCTCATTCAACGACATAGATGATTTTGTTTTAACCAGTCCACGTATTTCACTTTAATTCCACTTTATGTCTGTCAGGTTACATCATTTCTGATGTGGATACTCTGCTACAGAGCTTGCAAAGTGATTTAAGTTTAAAGTAAAACCAGCTTTTTGCATAGCTCAGGTGTTTGGAAATGAGATATGGGTACTTAGGTTACCAGTTTGTATCGAACACGTGGCACAAAGCCATACCAAAACCTGGAAATACCAGTCTGGCTAAAAATAATTCCTATTTGAAAGTTTCTTGGTAGCCTATATAAAATGAATTCATTTCCTAACAGTTACTTAGAAATGCAGATCTTTACACAGCCAAAGCTACTAGAAAAATTGGTAGATGGTCAGCAGTCTTAGCCCATATTCTAGGTGCTTGATTTTGGACTCAAATACTGTACAGCAGACCAGGAGAAACTCTGCTCTATGTCTTAGAGTTAGCGTGCAAGTTTACTGTTTGTATAACAAAAGAACTTAAATGAATGTATAAATGAAAACAAAACTCCATAACATTAGGTGCAGTACAAAACTGAAGTGCTTACAAGGAGGAGGGGGTGAATCCAAAACTAGTTGAAACTTAATTTAGGAGTCTGATTATTTTCAGCACTTTCAGGAGGCACCTATGGAAGAAGACTCAGACTACAGTAGGTTTAATCACCTCTAGAAGTCCCCATCTCTCTCTATGAGGTATCCAGTAAGTTAACATACGTATAGGCCACAATAAGGGGACAGTTTCTGGGCTTTTTTCATTCAACAAGTCTTCTAACTTCCGCTTTTCCACTTAAAAAAAAAAAAGAGGAGGAGGAAACAGACCTTGGTATTTTACAAGTCTGTCTCATTAGCATGTGATACTAATTTAAAATTTCAAAGTTGTAGAGATTCATTGTCCCAGACGGCTATGACGTCTCCTTTGATGGTACCACATGACCTCATTGGTGTGACAATACTTCGAATAAAATGTTGCCACATTGTAAAAGAAGAATAAAAATGCAGAAATCCAGGAGGATTTACTAGAAAAATCATATGAATGTGTGTGTGTATATATATATATATAAAATACTTATTTCCTTATGGACAATCCACTGTATTAATGACTGTCTGCTGGATGCTGAACAGAAAAAATAATCACGCCTATGCTGATCAGGGTGTTCTTCCATTCCCTGGACAGCAGGAAGCATACCAGATTGGGAACTAAACCACCATCAGTACCTGAGGACATCAGGGAGAAAAACTTTCATTATCGACTCGCCCTACCTCACCAGAGACCAGCAGGTAATAGAAGGGCTTTTTAGTGCCTTATATCTACAACATACAAGCTCTACACACAGGCTAAGAATCCTTATGCTTTGCTCAGAAGAAAAAAAAACACCAAACAAAGCACCAAAAAACAAAACAAAACAAAAAAACACCAACACCACCCTGACAGGTCTCGGTTCTAAGGTTTAAAAGTGCATCATTGGAAGAAAGAGAAAGGACTGTTTCTTGCCTGCAATAGGGGTGTTTGGGTAGGAAAGCAGGCAGGTATAAAGATCACCTCCACGAACAAAAACAACTTCAGTTTTTTGATGCAGAATCCAAACTGAGGCAATGAAATTCTCATTTCTTTCCCTTTCCTGCCCAGGTGAATGTTTATACCCCCATGGCACTTTGAGGAATTCCCTTTCAATAGCAGATATCTTCCATTTGTTGCAGCTACTCACATGTGTTTACAAGCATACGCGTAAAAAAATATATATTTTTTAAATAATGGATTGATAGGCTCATTCTCCTTTCCTCATGGAGCAGTGATATTAACAGGTAAGAGCCATTTACATCTCTCCAGAGATAGCAGTAAGGACATCCTACAGCAGCAGAGGAAAGCCTGGACAATGGCAGAGGCTGGGTTCACCTGCACCTCTGCTTCAGAGAATAAATGATAAAACTATAAGTATGCAAGCTCTTAAGTTTTGAGTGCACTACCCTTTCTCCCAGTTTAAAATACATTTAGATTAAAGCAATTTAGCTTGAGATAGGATTTCTCACTAGGACAGGAACAAAAATTGAATGTATCTATGCCCCCTGTTCCCACTTCTTTCAGCACTTTTGCATTCCTGAATAGAAGAGAAATTGCTATCTCTATAGCACAGCAATTGTTCCTGTTCTCAGTTCAGCTGGGCACAGTCACGTAAGAATCAAGTATTAAAATGAATTATTTAAGAGATTACAGGCTATATATAGCAATATCCAGGGGTCTTAACGCTTTCTAACTTTTTATCACACACTCCACCCCCTGAATCACAGCAACGTTGTTTAAAGCCCTGGGCAAAGATACACCCTGCACTAAAATCAGTTTGTGGCATATCTTTTTTCATACCAGTATAACAAAGAATAGAATGTGTCCCATTAGCCCTGATATTTAAGGTTATTTTTGCAAGTATTTGCTCAGAGATTGTGCTTCCCAGCTGTCCTCATTACCATTTGCTTTGCTAATGTCATCAGAGATTGTTGAAACTTGAATACAGGGCAAAAAAATACTAGCAAAACCAAATTTGTTTTAAAAGTAGTTCTCTAACAGAGGGTCGTTTTTGTTTTGTGATTTCTGTATTCCCTGCAACTCTCTATTTAATATTTTTGAACTCAAACAAGCACACGCAACATAAAATCAGCATCAGGGTTATTACCTAGGAGACACAGGTGAATTGCTCTCCTCAAGCAAGTACCATTTCCCAATCCATTACTTCTTCCTGTAGCTGTATAAATAATTAAGAGAATATGTCTGTTTCACAGGAATGACTCTCATCAAGCGCCAACTAGGAAGGCCTCCACAGCTTACTGCTCACCAGAGCTTGTGTTGCAAACCATATTGCTTTGATTTTCTACGTGTGTGTGTGGAAATGTTTGGTTCAAACATAAAAACATAAAGTGGCATGCACTAAAACCGTAAGTCTTCAGTACCTCCACTTGTAAACTACTTTTACAGCTGTAAATTAAAGGGATTTAAAGGTTTTTGTGCAGATGCTAATAAATTCCATTCACAAAATCATTTTTCCTCTCCCTTACAGAACTTTCCCATGCGCCTTCACACGATACACCTGTTCACTTTACGTGGGCATAAAGAGACTACATTTTGTCCCGTGACAAAGCATTCCCTCCTCATAGAATAATGAAATGTCATGTTTCTCTCATTCCTCTTGATTACACAGTGAATCCCTTGTAGCAACAAAACAAATTGCAGCCAATGGATGCACACGGTAAGTCACACTTCAGTATTCTTAACAATATCTGACCACAACAAATAANGTCCCTCTAATCATCTTGGTGGCCCTGCGCTGGACCTGTTCCAACAGTTCCATGTCCTTTCTCTGTTGAGGACTCCAGAGCTGGACACAGGACTCCAGGAGGGGTCTCACAAGTGCAGAGTAGAGGGGGAGAATCCCCTCCCTGGCCCTGCTGCTCACACTTCTTTTGATGCAACCCAGGATAATGACAGGAGATAAAAGGAAAAGTTGTAAATACGGATATTGGTTTTTGAAATAGGTAGCACAGTGCTCTTGAGCAGGCACATGAAAGACATCAGCAGTGTCTAGAGCTTGTTCAGGTCCTCCGTACTGAAGTGAGTTTACCCAGAGAAATGTATTTCCATAAGAAGTTGGGGGTGTTTTAATTGCTGTACTCACTATTTCAGAGGTATAGGCACTGTTTCAGAGTTCTAAGTCCATTACACCTCCACACACCTTGTAATCAGTGTGGTTACGGTGGCATTGGAGAGATCAGAAATATGGACAGAACAGTTAATTTTTTTTTCAGTCTCATTATGTGAGAACAAATACTGAGAGGTGGAGAGATCAGTCTTTTCCAAAAATGAAAAAGGAAAGGAATTGATGCAGTTTAAATCATGCTTTTATAAAGGCTGACATCC
Organism: Thinocorus orbignyianus; assembly: GCA_013400375.1. Lineage (NCBI taxonomy): Eukaryota > Metazoa > Chordata > Aves > Ciconiiformes > Thinocoridae > Thinocorus > Thinocorus orbignyianus. The sequence goes on from VXBW01005385.1 coordinate 545,895, forward strand.
TCATGTTATCTTTATATCCAACTAAATGACGTGTTACACAGGAAGACAACTTGTATTTTCTGGAACAGGAAATCTGTAAAACAGTTTTCTATTAGACTCCATGTCTACTGCTGCCTCAGGACACTTGGACTGACTAATGCCAGTAAGGCTGATGCATGACAATCCCAGGTAATTTCTTCTGGTTGGTTTATTTTGTTTAAATTGTGTTAAGTGTATAAATAAATAGTTTAAATGCATTCTATCCAAACAGATAAAAATGCTCTCCTAGAAATGCAGAAAGACTGACAGTCATGGAGTCCTCTAACTGGCGGTTGTATCTCCAAGGAAGCTTACAAGTTAAATCATTGTAATTGTCACCAAGTGGTATATTTATGTTGCTTGGCTCTGGATGTTCATATATCTACCTCTGGAAAGTACTGAGAAATCTGAGGAAACCTCCTTTAACTGAATAACCTGAAAAAAGGAGAAATATAATTGCTTTAGGAAATTTTCCTACCCCTTAAAAATCATAACTATTCTTATTACTTTAAGTGTGGTTTGGGAGAGTAGATGGCTCTAGAAATTGATAATCAACTGTTGGGTTACCTCTAGTTCAGGTCAAGAACTCAACAAATGGGATTCTGAATTATTGCCTCTTACTAAAACATGATTCCCTAACCACATTTGCTAGCCCAAGTGCCTGGATTCTGAAGAACCTTAGTGATACTAGTCCTCGAGCAAGCCTGAGTGAAAAATTAAGCAACTGCTCAGCTCCCAGACCACCTTTAAACTCAAATTAAGTACTGTGCTGTGGGAGGCAGAGACCACAGATATCTTCACTCCAGTGACGATCCAGTCACTCTGGATCCATTGCCTTGTCATTTGGATGAGCAAGATTTCAGCCCTCATGAAATAAGTACAAGTCAGGCAAATAGGTTTAGAGACAGCCGTTACATGAAAACGTGACTTTGTTTCATTTATTTTTTATCCATGTCTTGAAATCAGTGAGCAACTAGGTAGTTTATGCCAAGTACTTAAAATATTTGCACTTTACAAACAACCAACAAGCTCCCATGCATTTTGTAAATACTAACATCTTAATCCCTTCTTAATCTGGCAAGGGGTGGAAGTTTTCATCCTTTGGAGCACTGAAAGGTAATATTATTGGAAAGTTGTTTGCCCATTGCCTGGTGACTGAGTCTGCAGCATTCAGAATTTAACTATGGAAGTGGAATTCTTGCCTTTCAGGGTTTATTTACAGATTTTGCCAGATGAATGTGTAACCTGTGAACTATAATTAGGGATTTCCAGCTGTTACCAGAAAGCTTGGAATGCACAGCTTGCAAGCTTTGAACATATTTAAAAATCACAACTAGTAATCCTAAAATATTATTAAACTACCAGGGATGGAATAATGTATGTTTAAAAGTGTATTAACCCCTTAGTCACCACAGTTAGACTTTACACATGTTGTAGAATATAAATGCAGACTTTTTAGTCTCTGTGATGCATTTAAGCACAGCCTAATTCAAGTACCAACAGCTCATTATTGTATTTCCCTGTATTTCACTGGACAAAATTAAAAATCCCTGGTTTTTTTTTTAACTGATTGAAAATATTTTTTTGGAGACTGGGAGAGACAGACTTGGTAATTTATTTAGGTATTTAACTAAAAGTAATGCATAGAAGAAGAAAGAATCATCCCCATCCATTCCCCCACGTTCTGCATTAATTATTTATTTTCCAGAAAACTTGATTACATAATGTTTACCCCATTTCCTACAGTACCCATCATAAGAGTCATTCCACAACAGGTTTTGTTTCAAATACAACTTAGACAGTCCAGTGTTCTCCAAAATCAAATCTTTGTAGAATACCCCAACATTTAGGTTGTTTGGAGACAAATTTCCTCTAAAGAAGGGAACAAGAACTCCAAAAAAAGGATTTTTTATGTCAACTGGGTAAGAAAATTGTGAATTATGAGACTTTTTGAGAACAGATTTTTGTATATGGAAAATTGCCCTCATACTTTGGTCCATAACCAGCTCAAGCACTATTTGGAATAAAACTCCTCGGATATACCTTTACTACTCCACACACAAAGAACTAGTAAAGGACTTATTTTTTAAAACATACAAAATTCTAACTTCAGAGAGATTTGAGTTTTACACCTCAGTATTAGTTAAGTGGGGCTTTTGTCTGCAATTTCACAGAGAGGTCACATAGCTTGTCAAAACTCTGTCCTGTCTAAACGAACTCTTCAGCTAGGGAAAAAGTATATCCTCAGCATAAATAAAAGAAAAATGTAAACAGCTTCAGAATAAATGAGAGAAAAACCTAAACACCATTCTTCTTACGGGGCAGGTCTGAATGGTCTCCATCACATGAAACCATGACAGCTTCATTTGAAATCCAGCCACAGTCCTGATTATCATATATTCTGAGACCATACACATATGTTCCTGCTTGAGCCTGAGCCATTCAGTTTATTATTATTTCTCATCTGATTTCTAGTCAATATTTCAAAAGAGACATAAAACAAAAGCAATCAAGAGCTCCTTTAAAAAAAAAAAAACACAGACATGTGTAAACTCCTATAAATTATTTTTTTTCCTCAGGTTACTAAGTACAGTAATTCAAGCTTTGGCTGCCTGCCTAAAACTACAGTTTCCTTAAGTTTTAATTCAAACTTTCATCTATAAAATTGATTGTGCCATTAAAATAAAAGCGACATAGTTACCAACTACTCTCTATAATTAGATACTGTTAGGTTCTTCCTGTTACTTGAAAAACGTTCTTCATTTAACATACAGAGAGAGGTAGTGTTGACTAATGAGCTGCTCCCTTACTAACTTTTACCAGTTAGTAGTAACAGTTTTATCAGAGCTGCAAACACTTTTGAATAGCCAGATCTTTGTTTTGAGAACTGAGTTGAAATGTTCCAAATACAGTAAAACTCTGGGGGCCATGCACAATATGGATTCTTTGTTCACCTCCTGTACAGGATGAAAGAGACAACCTAGACATAAATGGCCATTTGTTCTCATTACTGATCCCAAGGAATATTGTGAAAGAATGTGGAAATTAATCTAGGTATCCTGGCTATGTTCCAGCTTGGATAACTACATCCTCTGTACCCTAAACACCCTCTATTTCTCTCTACTCTTTAATTTCATTTTAATAAGTTGCTCATTTTCCCAGTTATAAAACATTGTGTAGTGTTGATGATAAAGAATGTTCCTCTCTGAGGATGGCTGCAGGACAAGACTTACCTCCCCAAGATCCAGCTGGCTGCGGAGAGAACATCCCACCCACTTGAGTTGCTCCTTATTTTAAAGTGCTGAGTAAACACAGGACACGAGCCAAGGCTAGGAAGAGCGAATTTGGAGCAATACATTGCACCTTTCTAAGTAGGAGAATGTTCCAACATAAGAGGGGAAAGGGTGCACTGCCATATGAAAACATGGATTGCATTTGCAGCTGTGAAGCCATATTCTCATCAGAATTTGAATACCTTTAACTTGGGGTTGCGGTTACAAGTTCTTCCTCAACTTCAGCTGTGACAGCAGAAGAGGTTCTATCAGCCTTTATCCCCATCACAGTTTCCCTCCACCTCTGGCTACTGCTCTTTCCACACTCCTAGCTAAGCTACTTCTCTGAATGCTTGTTTTAGCCAAAGTAAATCTGATTAGCATAAACAGCTTAATAACAGGCCTTTGCTAACACTAATCCAGTCCATCTTGAATGGAATAGGGTTAGGGAAAATGTCACAAGCAGCTCAGCTGCTAGATACCAGAAGAGAGAGTATTCTTTCAGGGTGACAAAGACAGCCACCTGGAGGTTGGTCTCCCAGCTTATCTGCAACCAGAGAAGGATCTGTGTCAACAGTCTGTAGCCAAAAGCATATAAAGCAGAATATTCTTGCATTAAACTGGAAAGATCCAATCTCTTGTCATAAAGTAGAGTTCATGTGATTGAATTTATACAGAGATAACCTAGCTGTACATAAGAGCACAGAAATACCAAAACATGAGCCGAGAAGGTCAAAGTACTGTTTGAAGAGATCTGACTTACATTAAACAGAGGCATTTTAAAAATCTTTCATATTCCTACCATGTTTTGACAGTTGAACCGAAGTTTTCCACTGTTGCCATATCTTATTAACACTAGAAAAAAAATATCAGTAAAGAGGGAAGGCAAGTGATTGCCAAAAGGTGAGCAGTGACAAGGAAAAAGAAAAAAAAAAAACAACAAAAAGACAAGATCCATAAGTGCAAAGTCCAGTCTACAGCAGTGATGGAGTGCAAATAGCTACCCTGTTCATCCAACTCCTAGTCAGTTTTCTGGACTACACAAACCAAATAATCCCAGCTAGAGAATCATAGAAGGAACTGTGGTCCTGAGTGAGATTGAAAGGTACAAGTGTTAATGTAGTGTGACAAGCCAGAGAGGAAAAGAGTTGTCACTTTGTTGCTTTTCCTGGCTGGAGCAGTGCTGATCTTTCCCTGCTTCTCCAGAATTTGACATCCAACACCAGGCTTCACTGGAATTTGGAGTTGTACTTTCAGCCTGTCAAGTAGCCAGTGGCTCAGATCCACTTATTTCCCAAAGGCTGCGATACCCACAAAGTTATTACTCCAAAGAAGATAGCATCCTGGGTTTGTCAGAGTTAAGTAAGTTCATTTAAATATCAGTTCAATGCTGAAAATACGAGAAGCTTATCCTTGAATACTGAAGGTGGATTGTAAAGTTGGAAACAAGATTACAAAATAAAACATCAAGCAGAGAATTTAAGAGGACTCACTCGTGTCTCTCTCCCCATTAAGCCTATAGTTTTCCCTCTCTCTCTTCCAAACAAACTATTCACGAATCTTTAGCCAGCAATAGCTCTGATAATTCACATTTGCCTCTACCTTTCCATCATAAGCCTGGCTTTTCTCTTTCTTCTTTCAGTACAAGTGAAACATTTGGTGACTGGTGCTGAACAAATTCAGGGCAAATCAGACTTTTGGGGCATCTCTGGAAGGGATGACAAATAAAGGGGAGAGGGGAGTTCACTTTCAAGGCTATTAGAAAAAAAAAGAATTATGAATCCAGTATCATAGGAAATGTTCACTGGATGCACATCCTGTCTCTGGTTCAGTTTAAGCTCTCCACAGGGACTAAACACAGCACATTAATAACACAGATGACAGAACTGGCATGTAGAGTCTTTGTCTGAACTATATTCCCTACTGTCTTCTTGTCAGCTTGGAGGCTTGCAATGAGTGGGTTGCTTCATCCACCACGCTCTTTTATATATCCACAAGGCTATAGCCAGCAGACGAAGAATTTCTCCAGATATTTCTCTTAAGCATGACAGTAGTATCACAATCTAAGTAAAGTCATTTCTGGTTTTCTCTTTCTATTTTAAATATTTTATCTTTGCACTGAATTTCTATTGTTTCAGGCAGAAAGAAATATCATTGATTTTTTCTTTATTTCTCTGTATAGCTTTACCCAGGGGACCCAGTCTTTGATTTGCAGTGACAATATTTCTGACTAAACTGACAGTCAATCCAGTCTGTTAAATGTGATCACAGTCCAGTTCCTTTACCCTTTCTTACATAAAACATCATCTATGCTGTTCTAGAAATAAAGTTCTCCTACAAAAACATAAAAGCCTGATATCTGCTTCCTAACTTTCACCCCCCACTTTTGGTAAGAGCGGCTGAAAGATTAATTGGCTCTTACTATCAGAACAGCTGAGTACCCAGCAACTCTTAACTGCAGTTACCTTCACCACCCTCTTGAGGTAAAGCGGCCGGTACAACTTCCAACTAATCACAAGGTCTGTGGTAGAGGCAAGATTTCAAGTGCTCCCTTTGCAATCAGGGCTCATGTTTTCCAAAACCAGGCAGCACAGAAGCAGTGGAACTTGCTGCCTTCCCATTACCCCCCAGCTTCTCCAGTTTTGATGGAGAGGAGGGTGACATATTGGCAACTTGTATAGAAACCCCTGACTTCATGTACAGGAGGAATATATGGTTCTGTGGCACTGAAGGACATGTTAGTACTAGCTCAGAAGCCCTCTGAATACAATAATTTCCTGTAACTTGCATCCCTCAACCCAGCTAAATGTTCCCTCAGCCACAGAGAACCTAGGAATAGAGATGAATACTACTTGAGCCTCTCCACACATGTGTCACATTTAGCACCATTTTATCATTTTGTATTTGCCAGCCTCAGTACACACTTGCCAGACTCAGACAACCCTAGATCTTGGATTTCTGGGCCTTCTGTAGTTACTGCAACTTAACATAAAGTAGGTGTCCTGTCACAACTGAGACCATTCACCAATGTACTGAAAAGTGCTCTGCATTTGTAGCAGACTAAGCCCTCCTATCAATAGCCCCTTAAGCAGTTTTTTCACACTTGTACTACTCAGTTTAGGAGGGAATGCTGGTTTCACCTCAATTACATAATGTAATCCTCTATTTAATTCCATCTTCCAGGTTTTACTGAAATTTATTCTATTCAAACTCTGCCTTTGCTGTTAAAGATGTCACTCTCCGGTACCCAACGTCTGCAGTGTATTACTTTCTTCTTAAATCACACCAGACTCTTTCTAGGTTATAATAATTCCTTAGGCTATTTTTCCCATTTTTTTTTTTTTTAACAAAAGCAAGCAAAAAAGCGAAGCAAATTGTCCTGTGGGTACCACAGCTATATAAAGCAAATGTCCTACCTAATTGTGTTCTCCAGCCTTTAAGAGCTCCTGTTCTCCTCCACACCCTATTCTTATCACTCCTGCCTTCTCTTAGTTCCCAGAGCCACATACCCTTATAAGCAGAAGACAATGTTTTAAAGAGTGATCAGTAGTTGCAGCTGTCAAACTTAAGTTGCATGTGTGATGATTGTCCAGCTGGCTGCTGCTTTCTAGAATGGCAAAGATGCCATTTTACATCATTTATAATCTTTCCGTTTCAGGTGGAGACATGCATTATAGCCTCTTCTGAGGCACTGTGTAACCTTTGAAACTAGTATCTCACTGTCAAATTCAGCTGCAGACATCCAGTGAGTTCTAAAACTAATAAGAACTGAAAGATGGACAGATTGACAACATGGTTGCGTGTATTTGTCTTGAAAGCATATTCCATCCCCCCGTAACAGTTCAGCCATTAGCTGTCTTGAGATTCAAGACATAACAACAGGTTTATTGACAAAAGACACAAATTTTAAATTCATATGGTCAATCAACGAAGATTATCCAGACTACAGTAAAAGTTAGTGCATTTGATTACTATTTTGCCTGGGAGGTTACTCCTCATTTCTGTTAGAGGCACAAAGAACCAGCGTCATATGGAAATTCTACATTTAGCTGGTTTTGAAGTTCACAAAATTGTCTTATCTCCCACCATATCTATGAAACTGAAGCGCTTTCCCACAAGCACACAAGCATATCTTCCTCTTTGCCACCCTCCACTAACTATACTGACAAGTACATTCCAGTTGTCACTAGAATCCTGACAAAGGGAAGGTGTGTGGGGGGTAGATTTTAAAAGTAAATCTCTTTAAGTTTTTCTTAAACGATTCAAAATTAGTTCCAAGTTAGCTTCTCACATCCCTTTTAACTTCCTTCATTTTCTGAAAAAAATTGTTTATGAAGCAAGCACTCCAAGGAAGGAAACTCTGACTGTCTTCAGAACTAATTATTAGAAGCATTCCTAAGGCTTCAGTTATTTCTCATGTGAATAATAAAAGTCAACCTTATCAAATTAAGGTAATTGTGGTAATGATGCATCCACACATTCAGATCTTGACAGCCTCTGTAGTTAAGTCTAGACTGCTACAGTAAGATATGACCCAGTTGTAATCAAAAGTAGGTACCTTCTAACCTTTCTACGTGTTGGTATGGGAAACAAAGTTTCCCAACACATCCTCCAATCACGTGTATCTCAATAAGGTTTTCCAGGAATTGTGGGACAGATACATAGGAAGCAGTGCAATCATAAATTCAATATATAACTTTGATTCACTTCCCAGTTCTTCATTACTACATGGTAGTAAGAACCATGAAAAACAACACCCTATTCAACTATCTTTTCATAAGAGACCTTAGAACTTCAATATTTTTTCTTAAAAGCATGGGAGTTGACAGTGCCCATATAATACCAAAAGGACAACTTACACTCAATTTTTGGTTTTTCACACTTTATCTCACAAAAATTAAACTAAAAATTCTTAAAAAAATAACAGCAGCAATAAACAAGGCCACTTATGTGCATAATATGGTACTTTTCCATGGGGATACGTGTTAGCATAGATATTGGCAAGCACCGTTTCTGACTGTGGCAATACAAAGCTTATCCTAATCCTGTGTACCTCAAGCAAAGTGAAATTACCTTTTTTGTGATTTATCACAGCATCATCAAAAGCTTTGAGTACTGAATTTATAGCTAGCAGCTAGCTCTAAGGCAAAAAGTACAGCAAGGTACCAATGCACAGAGCAGTTTTCAAGAAAAGCAGCAGTGCTGCCAGGACTGAGATGCATCTTCTTGAAGGCAAACAGGACAGTAAAGCAGTGGGATGAGGATGAAAATGAACATTTGACTTCTTAAAAGAAAGAAAGTCTAGAGAAGTCTAGAAACAAGACACTTAAGATTTCACTCCCCCCTGAAAAGAAAGGCAAAAGATGGAAGGAGAAAGAGACTGGGACACTGACAAGTGTGGTGAAGTTTTCTGGGGTTTCCTTCTCCCATCATATCTGAACAGTGCTTGAAAAAATTTTGCATTTAAAACTTTTGTAAAAAAGTTTGGTAAAACCATGATAAGGAGTGAGGTGCGCCCCAGACAAAGGGGATGTAAACTTCTCTGAGGCACCCAGGACTTTGTTGAGGCTTGCAATGCTCCCAAACATGGAAGACTTATGAAAGTGTAAACTGCCTTTTTGTGCAATTCTCCTGTTAAGCAGAACCTTAACCTGTTGCCGTGCACAACCAGAGACAGGTACCTCTGTGCTTAATCCATTGGGTTTATTCTCCCAAAAGGAATTCTCTGCTGCTTGATCAAACATTAATCTTCCATAATCTTACAAGATCAGGTTACCCATTTATGCCCAGAAACTGTCTCCAACCTTATCCTAGCTTGCTTTCATGTCCTTTCCCTTTCTGAACAAATGCATTGTTTTACATCTGAGCAGGGGCTTACAATGCATTTTCTCTTGTGAGTGGTGTTGAGCCAAAGGCACGTACTATACCCTCACTCAAGGTCTGTGCAACACTCACTTAAAAAAGGAGATCAATAAAATCTGTCACCCACAGCCAAAAACAACCCCAAAAGCAAAAAAAAAAAATAAGAAAACTCCAAAGAAAATAAAAGCATGAAGGGACAGGGATCAGCACTCAGTCCAAGTTTTGGAATGAGTGAAAGGAACAGAAGAGAAAATGCAAAGAAAGAAAGGTTACTTGTAGTGTTAATTTCCTTGACTACTTTGCACGTGCTTTGAGGAAGATACAGGGCAAAACTGTTTCGAGATCACAGCATTTGAGGCAATAATGTAGCTCATTTTGTCACCACTACAGATGGCAGGCTGTAATGAGCCCACGTTAATGACTACTATAGATATTCTATACACAGATATATAATGGTGTACTGCAAGATGTCGACAATGAAATCACACGCTGAGAGCCTTGGCCTCATGTCAGGTTTTGTCACAAGCTCCGACCCAGTTTGCTCAAAGGTGGACATAAGATTAGTACCTTCAGGAGAACTAGGTCCAATTTTTAAATAAAACAAAGATTGATTAATGGCTTTGTACTGAGTCATTTCCTCCCAGGTGAAACTCATAGGTTTTTTCCCTGAACCGTCACATTCATTTTTGGAAATGAGCTGTCTGAAACTAAAAGACAAAACTGGACACCACAAAAACTGGAACTCAGAAACACTCCAGCTTAGAATGCCTCTAGAGCTGACAGAGATGCCCTTTCAGCATATAAAGCTCCACAGAAACCTCACAAGAACATGCATTTTAACTACATACAATCAGAACTGTGAGTGCACCAGTAGGTCCCACCTGCCCCAGCCAGCCTGATCTCAGACCTGTACCCATACCCTCTACCCATGCATCCAGCAATAGAATTTCAAATTAGGCTGAGGCCTGCAGTCCTGTTCTGAGCAATATCACGGGTATACCTCTTCCCACCCCTATCCCCTAGCTGTTGTTGTCTAGGCTTCCCATATCAACCACAAAACCAAACCCATTGCCTTACTTTTATCCCATGATGGCTGGACTCCTGCTGTCAGCACTTAACTCTGTTCTTCCAGCTTAAAGTGGAAGTGATGGTCAAGTTTTGCACTTAAATAAGGCTCCTAGATGCACAGGTGAGGAGGCAGGTCTCAGGTGAGGCTGGTCAGGACAATTAAGGCTTATTGGTGCACTCAGGACCCCGACATATAGAACACCTGTGAAAGTTTTAAAAAAAAAAAAAAAAAAAAGAAACAACA
>VXBW01005385.1:556374-601078 GCA_013400375.1 Thinocorus orbignyianus
AGAAAAAAAAAAACCTGCAAACACAACAAAACCCACAAACCAAGAGATATTGCTCTCTCTCCAAAGAAGGTAGAAATAGCAAACTAGCCTAGGGAAGACAGAAAATAGCAGACAGGCATTATATGGGGACTGGGAAGGAGTTTCTGTCTTTGAACACAGAAGTGTGAGCAGCAGGTCACGGGAGGTGATTCTGCCCCTCTACTCTGTGCTCCTGAGACCCCACCTGGAGTCCTGTGTCCAGCTCTGGAGNACCATTCTATGATTCTATGATAATTTCCAGCAACAGTTAGGAGATGTGCTATTGAAATGCCTCTGACTCAACAGCAGGCACATACAAAGGATGTACAATTATGCGTTTCTGCACAAAGCTGAAGTTATCATATTTTGAGCTCATAGATCATGACAAAACAAACACCACTCCTACTTCTTCTTGTAGTAGGAGGCGCGTGAAGACCATGCCATGTTGGCCAAATATAGCACCTCCAAGAGATGTAACACACAGAAGAAATAAGTGGAATTTAGGTTGACAGCTATGCTTTGTGGGATGAAAGTCATTCCGAAGGACAAAAATTTGTCGTATGAAGAACTGCCATTAGGGATTAGTAAATGAAGAGAGATCATTTAAATAAACTACCAGGTGGGAAATAAACTAGTCATGAAAGTCCCCTTAATTGGCTCCAGCTTGAGGCTAATCTAACAAAATGGGTTTGGACACAGCAACAAACTAACCAACAAGAATCAATGGCAGTGACTCAGATAACAGCCCAGGAAACAGCTAAATGAATGTCATGCAAGGATTATAAGGGTGTCATAAAGTTATAATGGGGAAATTATTGACCTTGTATAATTTCTGCCTGAAGTGGTGATAAACTTCTAATCATTTGTCGCAGCCACAGGAGCAAAATTAAAACAATGTGAGAATACAAGCTGTCTGAGAAACTTTATGCAGCTATGAAAATGCATTCCCTTGATATTAAAGACATCTTCTACTCCTCGCTGTAAATAGTTTCACAGAATCACACTATCCTTCATTGAGATACTGACTGGGAATGATTATCATCTCCTTTTCAGTATCCTAGTGATGTCAATCTTTTAATATTGATGGAAACAGTTCTAATTTACTGCTTAACCAGAAGAAAATCAGATGCATTAACCTCTCAGGAATAATATCTAAACATTTGTAACATGGGCAAACAGAAAAGTCGTTTCCATCATTAAGTAAGCAAATAAACAAATTTATATTCTTTTTCAAGACACCACAACTTACTCCCAAAAGATTTAAGGCTAGTGGACAAACTTCTTGCACACTGCCTGAAATCCTCCTGGCTTTTTCAATTCTTAGCATCACATCACTGTGTTTCAAAGAGTACATTGTTCGTAAAGTGCTCTTTTCCTGCTGCAAAAAAAGCTCAAGACCCTTAACCCCCGTCTTCTACCTAAAATATGCCCCAACTATTTGTAGTCCCTCCTGTACGATAGGTTTTCTATATGAGACCCATGTTATACACAAAACCCCTACGCTAATTGTTTTTTATTATCTTAATAATCTTAACATTTCCTCATCTAATAATGGTTAATTTAATGTGCTCCTGTAATGCACTTCTAAATTACTAGTTTATAAAAAAGGGAAAAAAAAATTCAAACCAAAACAGTGCTGATTTCAGGTTTCCACACATTGCATTAATTATCTGGAAACGTCTCTGAGACTTCCTAGAGCAGATTTTCACAATCTCCTTATTATCCCTGTACAGACATTTTAAACATACTGAAGCTACTCCAAGTTCATCATCCTCGTAATTTACACAAACCTTGCCATTGATACTTGTAAGCACAGAAAATTTGGAAGTGAAAAGAAATATTAGATGGCCTCCTGCTTTTAGCTCGTAGAACTTCCACTTTCACAGATGTGCTGAGAACTGGTGATATAAAGAGGTGTAGACCCACTCCACTGAATCCAGGGGAAGTGAGAGAGGGGAGGGTTACTTTCAAGTGCTTATTTATTATTTAGGGAGATTTACTTGTAAGCCCAGCAGGAAGCAGAAATTAAGAAAAGAAAAACAAACAAACAAACAAAAAAAAGAAAACAATGTGAAAAAAATGACTTCCTGTCTGAGTAGAAAAAATTATTGTAATCACTAGCAAGAAAACATGCAAATACCACAAACTGAAAGGTATGACTAGGTAATTCAGATTTTAAAATGAGTACTTTCCTCTCCTACTATCAGTGTGAAAGCCGGAAGCCAAAGTCCTGGGTTTGCTGAATAAAACCACACACAAAATCACACAGCTCAACCTAGTCTGAACACAGGTAACAACTGCCAGGAGGTATTATAAAACAGGCAGGGTAATTATTGTATGCCAGTGTAGCATAGAGTCTGAGGGTCTCCCACATGTCATTTCTCTGGTGGTACCAGAGTTCAATGTTCTCTGACCAAGTTCTTTTACATATTCTATTCTTGGAGGGTGCAATGTTTAACTTCAAATTTATTTATTTAAAGAAAGCTGGTGTTACAGCTGAGTTCTGATTTAATAGAGGTATAAAAACAATCCCTTGAATAATACAATGCAAATATAAGTTAGTCTTAGCAAAATGTATAGCAATTCCAATACACAGTTCAGTCAAAATCCTAATGTGATTCCCATTAGCAGTCTCTAGAATAAGCTCAACATCACAACACTGGGCATCCCCAATCACCAGGAAAGAATACACAGCACCAATATCTCATAGGCAATTCAATTTAGCAGCAGGAGGCTCTGCAGCTTCCATCCTCTGTCTCAAGGAAGGAATTAAACTATCTTGAGTGAAAGACTACTTGTACCTGCTTCACCAAAGAAAAAAGACACAGCAGATCCACAATTTACAACAGTTATGAGAGTTCATCACCTGCTACAGTAGATGGTTCATACAACCAAAACCTGGTTTGTGCTAGCTGCAGAACTAGAAAAGAAAAGAAGTTGTTGCTGGCCATCAGGTACCCTCTGATCACATTGTGACTTGATCAGAAATATTCTTTAATGAGCATGAAGAATTATTCCTGGCAAAGTTAAGTTTGTTAGGGCCATTACTTTCAGACTTTTTAGGGCTAAGTCTAGTATGTTTTAGTCTTAACCTAGCTGTGTTAGGCAAAAAGAGCATGGATTTGAGGACAGCAGTAATACATACTAATTGCTAAACAAACAAGTTATGCACCAGCAGAAGATATGACCATGTAGTGGCAAAAGCTTTTGTACACACCTCACTGTCACTAGCAAACATACCTTCCAGCATAAAGCACTTTTGTGTAACAGTGGAAGAAAACTGTATGGGCTTTCACCACCAGGACTTTTGCAGTGCCTCAGCTTTTCCAGTGTCTGTCTTCTGTTTGCCTACAGCCGCCCCCAGAGGCTGCTGACAGCCTCTTACTCTGTCTTGAAGTGAAAGTACATGGATGCAGGCAAACAGGGCTGCCAGATACCTCTGGCATTCTCATGGGCAAATATAATTCACAGAGCACAACCACGAGAGTATTAATGCAGGTGCTTTTGTGAGTAGTCCCACTGCTTACAAAGTGTTCACTCGGTAGAGTTATTTACTCAGTTGCAACATTTGACAAATATCTGTTAGAGTTGGAAGTCAGTAACAGAATAGTTAAGAGAAAACTCTACAGTTAATTCATTTTGTATCATTCCAGCGAGTTACAAGCATTCAGCAGCTTGGGTTTACTGGTGTTGGAGGCAGGTTCTGCCCTGTAGCAGCCCCAAGTCAGGTGGGAGCACTCTAATTGTCCTCATCTAGGCTGTGAGCAGCAACAGGCATGGCTAGGGAAGGCTCCTCTTTGTCAGCAGCAGTCCCTTGGACTTTGACCCCAGAAAAGTCCTGACAAAGCTTAAATTGCACCACTTACAAGGTATAATGCAAGATGCAGCTCATTGTTTCCCCTAATTTTATTAGCCAGGACAATGGCATATCCTCTTGGTTGATGACCTCTGAGGACCAGCCTGCTTTAGAAAGTTGTTCTGGCCCATATGAAGGAAGAGAGATTATATGTCTTCTTCCTGGAATCCGTGCATGGATCACCGGCGGGGGAAAAGAAAAAAAAGGAAAAAAATACTTAAAGGCAAAAAAGATCCATTTGGAGCAGAACAAATTATGTGTGTGCACATTAACAATTAACATGCCCTGAACAGAAACATTAATTATCAGCTGCATATAGAACTTGGGCAGAGAGATGCTATGTTGGTAAAATAAATACTGAAATATAGTTCTTGGCCCATGTCTGCATACACTATATTCCAATTCCTTTTGATCAGCCACACCTTTGAAGGTGCAGTTGTAGTGGTTTGAGACTTTTCCCTCCAAAACCCAAGAAAAAGGAAACAAGTTACTGAATCACAGAAGCCTTAGAATCTAGTAACTGTATATGGGTAAGTCTTTGCCAACCAAAGTGTGTAAATCATAATGATTGTTCTTTCCCCGCCCAGTGGATGTTTTCCACATTCTGGGTTTCCTTCTCATTTCTACCCTTCGTGAAATTTCTTTATCCTATTGCTACTATTCTCTTAAGGACTTTGTCCATCTTCTTTGAAAAAGTCACCTTCTGTGTCTCCTCCTTTGCTTTGGTTTTGCTTCGTCAACTCTTCCTATCCTTGTGACTTTTGTGTATTTGATGGTTTTCCTCCTCTTTTTTCAGAGAACTGTTGTTTCTGCAATCACTTTTTCTTTGGAAAAGCTTCCTAGAGTTTATTAGCCATGACATTCCACCGAAACAGTTATCTGTTAGATCACAAAATTTAACAGGAGAAATCGAGCTCTGCTTTTTATATGGTTGGATTGTTTGGGTATGATCCTGTTATTTTGTTGGGGTTTTTTTAATTGTAGACTCACAAGGACATAGTAGCCTATTAAATGTTAAGGAATGACCTGGAAAGCCTATTAAAACATCCACATTGTCTACTACATGGTATAAAGCACTTTCTTTCCTATAATATCTGAGCATCTTATGATCAATATAACGGCTGTGCTTGTAACATGCAGCATAGCATGCAGCAAGCAAGTAGTCCTGTTTTACAGCAAGGAGAGGTAAAGTTCTATATGCATAAAAGAGGCTGCAGCAGCTGTTAGGAATGCAAGGCAGGCTATTGGGTTTTGTGGCAGTGGATCCATAACTCTATTTGCCAGGCTTGTGTCCCCACTGGCAGACAGCCTCTCCTTTGACAAGGCTCCTAAGTCACCTGCATCTCCCTGCAGACCGAGTGATGGATCGCTGGAGAGCAGCCTACAGGGGATGCTACCTGGGAGAAAGGGCTATGGTAACATGCTGTGTCTGCTCTGTTCCCTCTTACAGCTTTTATGAGAGTGATCTCATTTCAACCAAATTTGTTATAGCAGAAAAGTACCTCAAAAGAGCGTTTCCTGCATATTTTGGTCCAGTTCAGCAAAGAAGAATGTCACGAGACCTGATTCTGAAACGGGCTACATCAGGGTATTTCCTTATTAAACACCAGAGAACATACAGAAACTTTATAAATGCCCAGCCATAGGAAGGATTTATGTTTCTCATGTATCAAAGGAAGAGCAATGTAAAATAGTTCGTGCAGGAAATTGGTACTCCAGAACGAGGATTTATTAGTGTCAGTACTCAAATAATTACATGACTGCATTTGGTGTCTAAAAAGTAAAACCAAAAAAATTTAAAAAAACAATCAGGATTATTAAAAATTAAAATTGTGGCCTCTGAGGTTTTAAGACATTTAAGAGAACATATTTTCTTGCTCACATCTAAATTCACAACAAAAGTGACATTTTGAAATTGACTTTCTTATGTCTGAAACCATTTGCCTCTTTTGACCCTAATTCAGTAACTATTTTGAACTCCCCTTTTCAGCAAAATCCCACTGGTCTTTATTTTTTGCACAGCTTTAGTTCAGAGCATTTAAAGAACGTTCAGTTCTGAAAAGAACTGTTCTCAGTACATTCACTGGCCATTTTTTTTCCCTATATATTGAGACAAAAAATTATCCACAGAACAACATCAGAAAAAATTGCCAAGTTCAACCTTCACAATTAGCAAACAGAGAAATAGAATGAGATCTTAGGATGAGCTTTTCAGTGTGCACTCTTCATACAGCGCTACCAGTTTTGCTTTAGATCATACAGAGGCAAACATTAAAGCCAGTAAAACGTCTCATCTTTATCTCCTGACTTGTTTTTCTTTCCTCTGTTTCCAGTAGCAGCCTCCCCAGTGTGGGATAATTCCCTATAAGGATCTGTCTTGCTCTCTGTGTCCTGTGTTGCTCTTCTCTTTTCACACCACAAGCATCCCTTGAGTGGAATAATGCCCTGTAAAAGCTTAATAGTACATGTGCTACGTGTTGTCTATTTGTGTTTTAAATGCCTTCCCTAGTGTGGTATAATACCTAGTAAAAAATCTGTCCTGTCTTTACATTCTGCATCGTTGTTTTCTGATACCAGTGAATTCAGCACTTCAACAGTGTCAGATCCTTGTAAATGGCAGTGGCACTGGTTCCATGAAAACAAGTTATATTCCTAAATGCTGCTTCTTAATTTCTAGAACAAACTGTGCCAATAAGAATAGGTGGTACTCTGCATAAAACACCCCTTCCCTCTGCAGGAGACTAAGAAATCAGGGGTACTAAGAATTTGGGGAGAGACATACAAATAGCGTAGCTATACAAAGATCACACCTACTCTCATCCCAGTTTCTACAAGTATTAATATGCAAAAATTAAACACACAGTTGTGCTGACTCCACCCAGAGCGTGCAGGGAAAAAAAGAGAGGGTTTGATCTGAGATGGCTATTTCCATCTGTTATCTTCTCCAGCCTGCTGTTCAGGGAACAGAAAAATTAAGTGGTAGGGCTGTGTACAGACAACTCTTCATAATCCAGAGTAGTAGGAAGCCTGGATATGTTAGATAATGCAAAAGCATGAAAAAATATAGGTGCTGCTTTCTGCAGAACATGGTTCTGAGGCCCTAGACAAGCTCAGTTCCACCAAAGCTGCTTAGCTTTTGCTCAGCTCTTCTCATATCATGCTCATTCCACTTGGTTTTTTTCCATTTTCTCTATCAGCACTATGGATATGCCTTTTTTTTTAAAAAAAAAAAAAGCTAAAAGACAAGTTCCAGCATTGCTGGAGTTCGATGATCATTTTTAGTTGCATGTTACTGCTTTATATATTTTCTGTGGCAAATCAGCATTCATTGAGAAGTAATTTTCTGGTCTAAACTAATGAGCAATGCGTGTGACAAATACCAGTGTTAGTTATTGTGCATTTTAAGGCAATTTTGGAGTGCATGATCTCTGTGGGAATAGCCAAGCACATTTTGCTTCTCATGTGTATAACTCCAGTGATAAAGTCCCATTAAAGATACCCCACCCTCTTTACTGAGGTTTTCATGTTTGCTAATGTAATGCTAGTGGCTCTGATGCAATGTGAATATCCTTGGATGGATTTAATCAGGCAGAAACCTTTGAAATATGCACGGGCTGATTCACTTTGAGGGTTAAAACAATGAATCTCTGCAGAAAATAATGTATTAGTGAGTAAAAAAAAAAAGAATTAATGGCAGTACTTGAATATTGCCACTGCCACACATCTCTACAGCAACTAGAACAGCTGAATTAATAACATGCCAGGGTTTTATTATGGCTTGAGAATTACAGCTATGATGACACTACTCGTAGCTGAGCCTTCACCTTTATTGGGCCTTTGCAGACATGGCAATCCTTTGGCCCCTTGAGAATTTGTTCTCTCGTGATGATCAAGCAAGGTTACTCCATTTGCATGATCATCTACTCCCTTAACCATCTCTCTTGCACACGGATTTCCCTCCCACTTCCCTTTCTCTCCTTCTAGTTCTCACACAGGTCACACAGCAAAGTATTTATGTTATACCTGAACTCATGCAAATGAGTAGCTTGGAATTTGATCGCCCTAACTTTATATAGGCATAAAAAAAATCCTAAGTAACACTAAGAAATCAGGAGGCAAGCTCTTATCACATGCCTTGGTAAAAAGCTGGAATCCTTCTCTGTACAACCAGGTGAAGGGTTGCCAAATTTACACTGGCATAACAGCAGGGAGAGACCACACCATGAGTTTCTATTTTTTTTAAATCTAATGACATTGTCCAACAAAAGGCCTCCTTGTGCGCATCTGACACTGGATTATTTATTTTAATGTGCTTTTTTCTGCAGCAAGAATTTCAGGGGGAGAATCCTCCAGCTACAGCATTATCTTCAGTTGCTTAAGTGCTTCCCTGATTGATACGAGTGCAGTCTTTTATCACTGAACGAGGGAGACATTTTTACCAATATGTCTAGTTCTTGCAAGTGCTACTTCTGAATACTACAGACATCTGCTAATGTTATCTGTCATTTTGGTCAAGAACTTTGGATTGTTTGCTCTGTGAAAATTGGTTCAAATGCCAAAAAATAACTCTGCCACATCTTAATAATCTTAGAAGGATTTGATTAATTTGAGGGACCAAAGGCGTAAAAGCTCACTTACCATAATTTTAGATCTTTATTTCAGTCTGTTAGAGAAGACAAGGGCTTTGGCTGGGACTAAGCAGACTTGACATTCTCCGTGAGTTTTTCATCTGGGGTATTTTTCTAATTAGAGAGGAAATTGTTTAGCATATTTAAGAATTGTGTAACCACTTTTGACCAGCACAGATTCCTAGTCCGAGCTGAACAGAGCTGTGGGCAGAATCGTAATTTAGCTTCCAAGTCCCTAGAAAAACCCAGCAAGGACAGGGGGAAAAAGACCTGCAAAAGGCAGCAGGCGCAATGGAGGAAGGAAATGAAAAGGAGAAGCAAGGAATTCACTGTGGTAGCTTTACCTTTAAAGCTAAAATTGCTTTCCACCGCACACAGACCCTTTTACCACACACACAATGATCGCTTGGCTTCATTCTCTGGATATTTCTATTCTATTTCATACACATTTCCTGTAAATAGGGATTAGGCCATTTCAATCATGACTTGCTCACATAACAATTACTCAGGCAAAAGAGCTACTAAAATCAATGTGAGAGTTTGGCCCATTTAGAGAATGCAGAATGAAATCCATTACTGCTGGCATTTCCCTAAACCTATGTTGTTATGGGTACTGAAAGGAGTCTTTTACTGTGCAAGGCTTCATAGAGGATAATTTCATCCGTAAAAGACTGCGGTGTTAGGAATAGATCAAAATGACTTGGGCAAAAGCAATGCCTGGAGCTCTTGGTGAGAGCATGGAGCTCGGTTTGGATCCAGGCTTTTTCAGAAATACCTGTGCTGTCACTAACCTCTCTGCACTTGAGTCCCCACCTACCTTATGCTGGGTTTGCTTACCGAGACCGGTACTTCTTCAGAGAAAAAACTGTTTGTCTATACTACAAAAAGATAAGAGTTTGAAGCATGCATGGATGTACCTGAGCTAGCACCTACAGGAAGGAAAGAACAAGTGGTAGTAATAGCAGGAAGAAAAAAGAAAGGAAAAAAAAAGGGGGGAAAAAAGGACACAGTGAAATTCAACAGCTAAAAGTTAGTCATTCCATTCAGACTGGAACTAAAATGCCTATTTTTAAATAGAGAAGATAATTAAGTCATTAGAAAACAATACCTGAGAAATTGTTTAGTTTCTCGGTGACCTAGGTCTTTAAACATATTTCCAGTACATTTCCCCACATACAAATTTTCTCAGATGCAGTATCACTCGAACTGAAGTGGTAATCTTGATGCCAAGATTGGTAGTTCAGGTCCTCTGACCTACATGAGCGTGATGCCAGGTAGACATTAAAATGGTCTCCTTTTATTTCAGAAACCAGGAATTTCCTGAGTAATTCCTGGGTGAAGTTCCAGAGACCAAGTAGGAAAATAACGCTACCAAAATATTTCCAGTCAACTTTGTAGATTGACAGTGTCTCACATTTTGTATAACTATCTGAATTCAGAGTGTTTATGCTGCACATCACCTTAGTAAACCTCCTCACCAGTCACCTAGATCCATACAAGGAAATATCTCATTTAACTTTGCAAATAGATATATACGAGACTGAAAATCACATTTAGATTTGATAGCAACAGGCCCAACAGAGAGAATACGAAAGTTGTCACTCGTTTGAGATAGGGCAAAAATGTCATCCTTCGCTATTATAAATACTACTTGAGTCAACGCCATGAAATTATATACCTTGAGCTGAAATGTGAGTTGTTATGAATCTGCCCCAGGCCAGTACGCTATGAACAGTGCATCCATTGTCAGTGTTGTGAGTGTGGTAGGAGCCGGTAATCTTCAGAGATTACAGGTGAGGGGGCAGGCCTGCCATCTAAAACTAACAGAATGTGTGCTGTCTCCAGCTTACAGTTCTTCACAAACACTACCCTGTATTCATTTTCAGGCCACCATAAATTGGACACTCAAAATCAGGTTTTCTTTGAGGTTTTAAGATTGAGTTATAGGCACTCCTCAGGGGAGCAGGCTACTAAAACTTTGCATCAGAGTAATCTGGTGTGTTTTGCATGCTGTTTTCAGATCAGCTAGTTTGTCTAATGAATGAGATGTGAAATGAGTTCCTAGGGCTCCAGAGAAAGCTGAAGGAGGATTTTTAAGTCTCTCTGAAACTCATAGCATTAACCCTGCATATGCTATTTTATGTCAGTGTGTAACAAACACCTAGACAAACCAATCCATCACCAAACTTCCTGCAAAACATTAGCAGCCAAAAACTAAGAAAAGGGTAGGGTGACTGTTTTTTGAATTCCAAGAATTTTTAAAGAAAATAAATGTTGACACATAACAGTATCTGCTAGGGTTCTTAGTTTCTGTGCTGAGAAAAGCCCCATACAAACGCAATGTAAAATATCCTCAGGGCTACAGGTCGTTTCAATCCCAAAACCATACACAAGATAAACTGGCAAATGCACTTTTTTGCTGGTATAAAGAGAGTCCAGACTATGTCTGTTTGCCTGTGCAGGCACGTTAGTATTGCTAAAAAACATCGGAGGTGTTTGAAACTCTTTTCAGATACCACCGTCTGAACCTTTGCCACAGCTAGGTCATTGCAGGAACTGAACGAGGACTCAGATTAAAGGGAAAAAGAAAAGGTTCTCAGTTGCAAACTGCAAATGATTTGTCACTTATTTGCATACATAAATGTAGAGCAGAGCATGTGGGTGCTACCCTAATATAAATGCTTCTTATAAGCTGTAATAACTTCATTATTTCCATATATAATGTCCCATATATAAGCACTGAGGAGTTTCTCCACAAATTCCCAGGCCTGCCCCTACCAGCCAAACTGGGCTCTTTCCTTCTCATGCAAATGCTGTACAAAAAGGGTGTGAGCAGACCAGAAAACCGCAGTAGAAAAATTCCTCAGGCCTAACTGGAACTTCACTAACATCTGTGACAACCCCTGGCTTCATGACTGTGAAGCCATCCTCCTTGCTATTCAGCCGAAGAACAGCACACTGCTCAAGAGAAAGCAAGACCTACTGTTAGTTCTCTCTCCAGAGCTAATACAATTGACAAGGACGAAGCATTCCAAGAATTCACAGACAACTTATGCGAGGGAAGTCTTATTCTCCTAGCAGAAAAGGAAGAAAGCAGTCTTTCAAAAACCAAAAAGGTGAAAAAAGAAGGAGCCAAAGCTGGCATCACTACTGCCTCAGGTATCATCCCCTAATTACCAAAGAAATTGTTATCATTAAATGCTATCAGTTATATTTATGCATTGATATTTCTAGATAAGTGAGATACCTGCCTTTTTGGACACTATAAAAATCAGATTGTGTCTTCCTGATAGTACAGATGTCTGAGAAGATGTTTCCCAAGCGGCAGATGAATGACTAAAACCTATCAAAATCACTTATTAAAACAAAGTTCCACCAAGAGCATAGCATTCAGAACCAGCAGTGATAAGCACTTTAAAAAAGCATAAGCAGTAATAACTGCAGCTGCTTAGAAGGTTCCCAGTATCTCAAATTCACTTGGGGTTCATATAAAAGATTCTCCTGTGGCTAACACAGTCTTAGGACTTTGCAAACTGCATTCTGAAACAGAACTCAAGAAACAAATCACACCACTCTGTGAGAGGCTCTGAAACCAAGCCCTTCAAGTATTGCCCATCAGTTGAACTCTCTCACCACATAGTTCTTTAGCAAATAGCCTTTGTTACTAAAGTCACAGTTAAATAGTGTTCTTATTTGTCATTTGCACTTCATAGATATAAAGGAGTATAGATAAAAATCTGTTAGTACTGTATGGCATTCAACCACCATTCACGGGCAGTAATTAAATCCTGCTGTAAAACTGCTACAAATATTTCTTGAAAGCAGGAACAGATGTTTTTTTGCAACCAAGCAACGACGAAAATCTGACAATTCTATAAACCAAAAACATGGGCACTTCAGAGAAAACTTCCCTTACGATTTTTCTACCATGCTGTCTCAATTTGCCAGCAATATTACAGAGATAAAACATGACCATTTTCTGGTATTATTATTCTTGTCTTCAGT
Source organism: Thinocorus orbignyianus (assembly GCA_013400375.1). Taxonomy (NCBI): domain Eukaryota; kingdom Metazoa; phylum Chordata; class Aves; order Ciconiiformes; family Thinocoridae; genus Thinocorus; species Thinocorus orbignyianus. The sequence goes on from VXBW01005385.1 coordinate 568,882, forward strand.
AACACAATAAGTGTCAGGGGAACTGTGAAGTGAAAAAAAAACCCAAAAAACCTCCACATAACAATGAGGCACAAGGCTTACAAATTTACATTTCTGTTTCCAAACCGTAGTAAATTAGCACAATCACTCAGACTTAGTTACGATTCACAAACCATATCCTCATGTAGCTTTTATAAACTATGATTGTCTAATTAATATTGGTACTTATAAACATTTCCTTGCTCTTCAGTGCTACCAGATTTTATTGGTAGGTATTGAAATTCAATTACAGCACATGCTTGCTTTTAAGCTATGCCCAAGCTGTGAGATAGTTAGACATACATGAAATGAGAGGGGCAGGTGTACATTTTACACTCTTCTGGTTTAGTCCTGCTGCAAAGAGAATCTTAGTCTTTCCTGCAAGACATGTCGTTAAGCCACCCTGAAGGATTGCTTGACAATGAAGCAAACCTCCCCTTCAGTTCCAGAGTGTGTATATTCACCATGAAGTTGTCATGATAGCTTGTCAGTAGGGTGAGATGAAGAGAGCTATTTGATCTGCAGGGATGTAAATTGATAGCAGAGATACCATGTTTAATCAAGAGTCACGGTAGCAACTAGGAAGCAGAATTCTCAATCAAACTGGCTTTAATCCAGTGCAACATAATTTAAACAAAGAGGGAGGAGGCAGGCACCGTGTTTCCAAGAATGCTCAGCACCCCCAACTGGGGCAATATTTTTAAAGAAACAGCTCAGATCAGAGATAGGCACCTGTAAAAACAAAGGGGTTTGCTCAGTGTCAAGAATTTATGAAAACTGGGCCATTTGGACTAAATGTCTTAACAGCAACTGAGCTGCCTAGAAAATCTGACACATAAATTACCCAGAAAATATAGTGCCTTCATAGGTTCCTTACTGAAAAGCATGATGACACCAGCGACCACTTATTTAAACTAGTGCATTTCATTATGTCACAGCAATTGCTACCCTGGTACGTATCTTATTAGCGCTTATTTATTATCAATGTTAAGGAGGTTAACTGCACTGTTATTTCCTCTGCTACTGGGCTTTATTGCATGTCTGAGGTTCAGAGCTCTAGTCAGCAAAGGAAATAACAGAGGCTGTGGTTTAACAATAAATATCTTCTAAAGGAATATAGCAAGCAGGTAGGGGAAAACAAAGCAAATTTCTTCTGGGGAATATCAAGAGAGGAAACTTAGAGCACCCACTCTGATGAGAGCTAGATGAATAACCCACAAAGGTCATTTGTTTGAGAAACTGAATCTCATTTTTCTGCTCCAAAACATGTGTAGAGAGTGTGATCTTCACTTGTTTGGCAAATTCCCAGAATTCTCTGATTTAACATTATGGGTTGATTTCTATCAGTTGCTGTGGAAAGTTGTTTCTCATTGTACAAGTAACATTAATTAGCTTCTGCCTGGTCAGAAAAGTTACTTTGTACTCCTGCTGAGGTATTTTTGCCTGACCTAAAAAGCACTTCCACTACTGGTACTCATAGTCAATCACAGCATCCACTCACTTAAAAGCTTTCTCATCACACCTTCGAACTCTTGCCAATGTGATTACAAGGGAAGTGATATCAATAGGAGTCCATTTCTCAGAAGAAAATTGTGCAGAAAAGAGTTGCATTAGTAGTAGTATTTTTTCATTCATTTGCTTACCAGGAGCTCTGGTACAAGAAAACAGTAGAACAATCAACTTACCTGTATACAAGATACATTAAATAGACCATAATAAGTTGAAAAAATTAAGATAAACAGCCACAATGCTAATCAAGCAGTAGACCAAGAGCTGCAGTTTTCTGTTCTCTTCCAAACAGTCAATGGTGAGTGCTACATTTAAAATTTCTCTACATATTGTTAAAATTCAATTAAATCCCACAGATTTTTGCAAAAAATACAGTCTTGAACAGATAGGAAATTGCAGATCACCATTTCACAGAATGAACCTCTAGTTTATTACACAAAATTAAGCTTATCCTCTTGCAGTCTCAAGTAATTTACACGAGCAGGCTTGTCTGCACACACAGGCATCAATCCCCTCACTCCCCAGTCTCTAGGGTTCCTGCAATACGTGACCCAGGAGCTGGACCTGGGCTTTCTTAAGGGAGAGAAGAATCCCAGTTCTGACCAGGGAAAAGGTTTGCTGCACATAGTGAGACAGACATCTTGCAGCTTTCCGTGTTTGCTGAGAGAGAAAAGAACACTCGACAAGCAGGCAGGGAATTGGAGTAGCCACCTTAGCTGCTGCATGCAGTATTTGGCTAAACAGACATTTTTCCTTTACAATTACACTGGGAACACTGAAACCCAAAGCACATATCAACCAGCAGTTAATACAATGACTACTTCAGCTGTTGATTTTTACCTAACATAACATTTGGGAATATATTAGTTGGATTTACTGTTACACACACAGAAAACACATTTTATCCTCACTGTGCTCTGCTTGACTCCCTCAGATACATGTGCATGTATATCTACGGATACATTTTGCATGCTGGTCTGTAAAATAGCTCTTTGCTTTCAACTCTGCTCTCCTCAGATCCTAAGAGGAATATAAACAGGACCCAGTGCCCCCAGCCTGAGAAGAGGGATCCACTGCTGCGAAAGACATGGGCAGTCCCAGGGGGACCCAGAGCTCCTCCACAGCAGCCTGTGCACTCACTCAGCAACAACAGCTGAATTGGAAGAAGGGAAGTATCCTCTTTACCTTCTCCTAGTACCCCAGCACTTTGCTGAAGGCCATTTATTCCCAAGAGCTGTGGTTTATTTTGCTATAGGGCTGCTGCGAGCTTTAGGTGAGCTGGATCCGCTTTGTGGCATTAATACATCCTCTTGAACAACAGCTTTCTTTTTCCCCAAATAAAGGAAAAACACCCAGTAATTAGTAGGCTTGGGGGGGAAAAGGATGCTTTATGCAGATGAAAATGACACTTACCTTTCCTTTGTGGTGTGCACCCTTGGCAGCGCAGACCCTTCCAAAAGGGCGGGAAGCGGGTACGAAAGGGAAGCACCTTTCCGTACCCACAGCAGCTTTTTAGCAAAAGCTGCATTTGTACTTGTTAACCTCAAACCGAAGGAATTCACCCACTGACAGTTAAAACAGAGCTCACAGAAGAGAACAGAACACTGTAGGAGGCACTGAGTCCTCTCACCACTGGGCTGAGCCCACAGTGGGTTGCTTCACCTCAGGCACTGTCCAGCAGTCATGGCTGGCATAGGGAGCCTTGCCCAGGGCACCCACCATCGCCGTTCTGACTGGAAAATTTCCACCTTCATCTTTGTTTCTTAGGGGTAGAAAATTCCACCCAGTTCTCCTGCTTTTTCCTGTCAAAGCAGTCATTCTGTCACTGCCAGCCACTGCTCGGCCAGGACTGCCCCAGCAGGATGAAGCTGCTGTGGGGCCATTGGGCTGCCAAACTCGAGTCGGGGCTGGCGGCCGAGCCCCCAACTTGGATCCCCAGGATGGGACACCTTGGATAGTCCACTCATGGGACACCTTGGATAGTCCACTCCAATCCTGTGGAAACTACTTTGAGAGCTCATTTTCCAAGCTTGCCAGCAGCAGTGTGACAAGTGGAAAAAAAGAAAGGTCTCCTAAATCTGTGATTTGCTTCTGCTCAAAGGAGTGGGTTAAACTAGGGAGCAGATGGGAGCAGGAGCCACGGGGTCTGTGAGGAAGGAGGGAGGGAGGGTCACCAGGGCCCAGTCCCCAGGCAACATCGGTGGGGTCAGCTATGGGTGCACACATTTTACTCCCAAGCAGGTTTCTGTCACTTTTCTGCTCATTGCTCCTTCCCTTGTATAAGCCTCTGCTCCATTTTGCTCTCTCTTTCCTTGGCACACCTCTTAGACAAGCGCTAAGTTTGTACCTTCTGCTCTTCTCCCCTCCAGATGCCTCTTTTCTTTGTCCTTTTCCACTCAGCCTCTGCAGGGCTGGCTGACCTGAGGTTTGACCAACAGGCAGGTTAGAGAAGTTGCTACTGCTTTTGCTCTTTCATCTGCAAAGGCAGAGATGGTAGAGGCAAAAATTGTTGCACAAATCATTTGGGCAATCCCTCCAGGAGAGATAAGATTGCTGTCTATTGCAGCTTTATTGGTTCTTTAATTAATACCTGTAGGATCAATTTTCTGGAATGCTCCACAACCTCACTTGGGATGTCATTTGAAAGGCTAAAAGCAGTATAGAATATCTTTCCCTACTATTTAAATTAGTTTTTTTCTTTTTATGTTCATTCTACTGCTCCTAATTATATCATAGCTTCTACAGTGTGACTGAATCCTTGTTTTTATCCTGTATACATCAATTACATTATTTGCTCCTTAGCTGGTATCCTGCTAAGCATGTAATATTTACCAGACCACCTTATGTTTACGTGTATACAGAAGTCCTTCCAGTCCACTTTATTTCTCTGCTCTCAGTATTTTTCATGTCACTGATATCTTTACAAGATATTCCAAACACAAGTGCCTGAGGATGCATGTGGAGATACCAAGGCTCCAGGACACTACTCCGAAAGATAGAGGGCGGCTAATCTAGGAAAAAATAGATGACATTAAACCCCCAAGGAGTTAAAGCAAGACTCGATCCATGGTTTATTTGTTCCAGGACACGTTCCAATAAACACAGCCCCGAACTGTGCTAACCTTTCTTCCTGTTACATCACATTGCAGATCAAAGCTAATTTTATGAAAATGATCAATCCCAAGGTTTTTTACTACATCATTTTTTGCTATATCCCCCCCAGTTTGGAGCATGCTGCAGACAGGCTTTGTTCTCATATACATTAGTTCACATTCTTCCACAGCATACTTATTTTATTTTCAGCTCACGAGTGGAATCTGCCTGTGGAGTTAATAGTTTTCACATCTGATAAATCAGATTTTGTCCACAAGGAAATGTGGAGTGGGATGGATAATGCAAAACCACTCAAGAAAAAGAAAATCCATAAGAATATTCATTCTAATTTAAACACAAAGATGCTCCAATTTTATTAGCATCCATGATACCTTTGCCTTCTATGAAATAGCATTGAAATTGAGTTTTATAAGATTTTCTCTGGGTGGTTTGGAAAGGAAATCTTAAATTTTTTATACATGATCATTCACACAGAAATCTAGATTAGGAGGGTTGCATTCATCTAGTTAAGAAGTGAAAGTAATGCCTTACACTTTGTGGCAATCTGTGCCATGGACCTAAGCAGAGCAGTGTGGAAGTCAGTTCCTTTGACTGCATGACTGAATATGAAGTGAACACACAGCCTGATAGGAACTGCTAGGTATGGAAGTAGTTAACTAAAGTGCAAGCAAAATCCATGAGACATTTAATCAAATAATTTTAAAATATGAATGGTCTTTGAAAATAATCATATCCAAAGACTGTGAAAAGGAGGGAAAAATTTTTTTAAAAAAAACAATATTCTTGGACATTTGCATTTTCTTCTGTGGGAGGTTAAATGGGCTGCACAGTGTTAGACAGCAATCAGGTGAGAAGGCTTGTAAGGTATGAAACGATAAGATCAGGGAATAATAATTTGACCTACTTGATTCAGACGAGATATGTGAGGAGAAATAGAATACAGGAAAATCTTTTTGGAAATCTGGACAAGCAATCCCAAAGGAAAGTTTCTAACCGTGGGAGATCCCCACCAGGTGCCAAGGGGTACAGAGATGTTCAGCAGGTAGTTTGATCTCATTGACATTGCAGGGCTCCTGCAATTCCCTCTCTTTGACCTTGCTTCCTGTCTGGGAACTATTCGCCAGGGTAAACCCTGCTCTGGATGAAGGCAGCTAAAACTTATTTCTATACGTGGGGCTCGGATTTTCAAACTTCTTCTCTTCAGGATGTTTGTCCTCTGCTTACCTCAAGAAGCTGGTGAACTTCAGAGCTTGCTTACTGATGACAGCAATCATGCAGCAGTTGAAATTCTGGTTTAGAGCAAAAGTTCTTTCTGGAATAACATAATAGAAAAACAAATTTGGAAGCAAATAGTTCCATTGGATTCAGGGGTTTTCTTTCAAAAGAAGCAGCCCAGCTGTATCCCGAGTCCCATTGTATGGATAGTGTGGTCATGTTACTATTTTTCTCCTTCCCTGTTTAAAACAGACACTGATACAGAGAACATATCTCTCAAGCCATTATGGATACTATATGCTGTAAGATAATACTATTCCCATAACATCTCAAAGGGGACACGAGATATGGCTTTCTTGCCATTCTTAGGTGACCATTGTTAAATAATGTATAGGCAAATGGGTGGATTGCTATACAAGTGGGGAAAATATTTTTTTTCCTATGACTTCCAGGCTTATCTCAATGAAACACTCAAAGATCTTACTTATTTAGGAGGTTTTGGAAAGAGATGAGAAAAAATGAACGAGTGACCTCTGGAAAAGAAGCTCCTGAGCCAGGGTACTATTGGCTTTAATGGAGTTGTGCCTACATTCAAGCTGTGTCCTGCAATCTTCTGTCTTGCCAGCCTGGTGGGAGTGCTTTGCATTGCCATACAGGTGATTCCAGGTTTGATTTTCATTTCCACTTCCCCATGTCAGATGAAAGTGCCAGATCTGCTTAGAGATAGTAATCGAAACCATATTCTCACTCCCGACCACGTTCCCAACTCATTTAACCTTAAAAGACCAGTGTACCCCCAAGCATGAGGTCAAATTGGCAGAGGCTCTAGGAAAAGGCCTGGCAGGATGAGAAACACCCTGCTTATAACAATCCAGAACCTACCAGTTACTGTAGGGGAAAAAAACAAAACAAAACAAAACAAAAAAAACCACCAGGAGAACTGAAGCAGCTCTCAACTTGTTTCAGAACCTGCCTTGCTTTGTGCAATACAGAGCTGAGGAAATCCTTGCTTGGAAGCCCATTTGATAGCACGTAGATTAATCACATGGGTGTGCAGGAAAATAAGTGGGTGCATAAACTCTTTAGCTATGCTATGCATTTCTCAACGCAGGCTTCTTTCACTTTAATGCTGACAAGCTGTTGATTTTTTTTTTAATTATGAACTGAAATCCCTTTTGCTATCAGTTATAAATGTGTCTGCTGTTTAACTTCGAATTCCATATCACTCATGCAAGTTGTAAGTTTAGTCAGCTTAGTATCTCTGAAATAAAATATTTGCCGGCAGGAAAATGAAAGGTTATTTCATATTAAATAAATACATAGTGATATGACTTGCAAGTAAGAATTCCAGCCAGATGACTAGTGTTAATCTTGTAATACCCTTAAACAAATCCACATTCATAAAGGGTTTCTCAGCCCATTTCAAACAGTAAAAATGCAGGAGGAAAGATATCCTTGTGATTAAGGAACAGGTTTGTGGTCCTAAAGATCTGACTTCTGTTTCTGGCTTTGTCACATACTGTCTGGGTGACCTTTAATAAAATAACTACCCATCAGCAAGCCTCAACTCCCACTTTGTAAACTGGGGATATTGAAACATTTCCTTTATATAAATAGATAAGGGTATCTCTGGTAGAGAAACTGTAGCTGACATGTTCAAATAACACAAGGAGAAGCTCAAAGAAAGACTGAGATCGTCTGACATCTTAATAGAACTAATCTATAAAAACAGTAAGAAAATTATCACTGTTTTCCTCTGGGGCAGTGGGGTTGCAAGCTATGGAAGTTAGTAAGCAGCTAAGTGACAACTTTTTTGGTTTTTTTTCCCTCTCAATTGGATGCCTTCCCAAATGTCAGTCTCGGACAGACTGATGTATTCTGCAGATGTGGTATTTGGTTCTGTCCTGCTCTGAGAACCAGCCCTCCTCCTCCTTTCCCTGCCCTCCCCTCAGGTCCTTTACCTCTGTCTCCTTCCTATGTCTCCTTTGCTCCATTTTCACGACTGTCAAAGACTACAAGAGGTTCATGTTGAGAACCTCTGACGCATTCAGAAGTCACAAAAAAGAGGATGTCTGCCTTCTGCAGAGAAGCAGATAATCTTTCATTTTTCTTAGGACAGCAGTTTTATAAGAACTTGATTTAACCCACCTTGTCAGCTACTGGGATCAACAAACCTGTGAGAGGGAAATGTTGTTACCGAAAATATATTTGAAATACTAATTTCATTTTTCTTTTCTTTTCTTTTTTTTTTAATTTAAGAAAGAGAAACAGAAAATTCATCCAAACCCTTCCCTTACTTGACATATGTTGCAGGAAAAAAAAATTCTCCAAAAATGAAGCTCTGTTGAAAGGCAGCACAACACCTCACAATTACAACAAGCAGCAATAGGCAGCATGTAGGAAAACGAGCTTGTCTTGAATTCATGAATCGGCAAACTGGTTTCTTATAATAATTATGAATCATCAACTTCAAACTTCTAACTCATTATATAGTATTAACTGCTAATTCAGCTCTTCTCTTTCTTGTCTTTTGTCTCTTCAGAGAGATGGGAAGGCGTTTCAGAGCTTCCTTGGAACCTACGTGTTATGGTTGATTATTTGGGTGCTATCCCCAGGAGCGTCTCGTTACCATCTCAAACAGCGTTATTGCTCTAATTTATAATGGTATTAACGATTCTGTTAATCCATCAACGCTGGGGAGGAGGGAAAAAAAAAAAAAAGCATCCAGATAGTAATTGCACACACTGATAAGGAAGTTTTTATAGCAGAAACATGCTTTCATATCCATTATTCTATTCTGAGCTTTTGAGGGTGGAGTAAAACACAGGCTTTGTTATAGTCTTGAAGTAGGAAATAAAATATTTACTGAGCAAAGGTAAGCCTTCCTGGGTATAGATGTTGTTAATCAAATTCTTTTACTACAGAGAATCAATGTCACAGAGCAGTTGAAGCCCTCTTTCAGTGAGAGCAAGGTACTGTCAGTGTCTCAAGCAATGTGGTATCCTTTAAGTAAAAAAAAATGCACAAACACAAACCAAAAAAAAAAGTAGTATATTTTTTACTACAATAGAGTGTATTTTCTTTAGACAATAGCTACTTATAAGCTGAAGGCAGAGTCTGTAATTTTTGCATTTTAAAAAACTTGTTGCAACAGATATGCTTGCAAAAGACCATTTCCTGGCAGTGAAGTTAAGTCAGTAAAGAGGATTTTCCAGCAATTTCAGGAAAGGGGAAGCAAGACCTGAGACACAGATCTGATACGAATTTAAACATTTAACCAAATAAAGCTTAAAATTTAAGCGTGGTTCCTAAAAAATTATAGAGGCACACAACCTGAATTGTTCATAGATCTAAAGAGATCTGATGAGAGAAACCATCCTAGGTTCTTTCACTGCTCATACTACATTGTAATGTTTTGATAGCACTAGTTTTTGTTGGTGCAGACGTGGTTGGAGATCCCTTGAAGGAGCTGGGAAGAACCTCACAGACTTGATTTCTTTGAATCTTGAGTGAAAGAATACAACTCTTGCCAACAGCATATTTAGAAAAAGTTATTAAATTTAAGTACAAATCCTTATCCTGTCCTTTGCAAATCATAGAATCATAGAATGGTCAGAGTTGGAAGGGACCTTAAAGATCATCAAGTTCCAACCCCCCTGCCATGGGCAGGGACACCTCTCCCTAGAGCAGGTTGCTCCAAGCCCCATCCAGCCTGGCCTTAAACACTTCCAGGGATGGGGCATCAACAACTTCCCTGGGCAACCTGTTCCAGTGCCTCACCACCCTCACACCAAAGAATTTCTTCCTAATATCTAATCTAAATCTCCCCTCTTCCAATTTAAAACCATTCCCCCTTGTCCTGTCACTACGCTTCCTGACCAAGAGTCCCTCCCCAGCACTCCCAATGAGCAGTGGCATAAAGTACTCAACCTCCCAAACAAACAAAAAAACAACCAAACAAACAAAAACCAAAATCAAAAAACCTTTAAAAACTCTTCAGTTCCCAAAAGCCACTTTGCAAAGTAACGCACGAAAAGACAAAGAACTATTTGGAACAAGGAACATAAACTTTGAAATTACGACTAGGGCAATGTTGTTTGGGCCAACGGAATGAGCATGGCCATCTATCTACAGATCAAGGAATGGGAAGCTGTTTTACAGGCTACGAGGCAGATAATTTCTCTTACATCAAGGCCAAGATCAGCATCTATCTTTCATATGGTATTCATAAGATGGCTCAGATAGTTCATAACACAGCCCAAACTGCAAAATTATTAGAAAGAAATGTAAGAAATCATTACTTGTTTAAAAGCGTTAACGCAATTAGTCAAACTTCTTTGATCCATACCCTGTATGGATTTATCTGAATATAACTATCTGGAGACAAAGCAGGTTTAATGGCATGCAACAAAATGCTTCTATCAGTGCGAGGTGAAAACAAAGCAGAAATGAACCTAGTTTATCTCATTATCAGCGTGTGCTTCAACTGTATCAGGTCACAGCCTTGCCCACCTGTACCAACACTTCCGTAATTGATTCCTACAAGTCCTCACACCCTATAGCTTCCAGTTCCATTTAAATGCAGATGTGGACTAATGGAAGGGCTGCACATTTCTGAACAGAAACTCGGGGAACATATTACTTGCCTATTCAGTGATTTGAATGCTTTTACTCTTTTCCTTAACAGCCTTTATTTTGTTGTGTGTATTTTTTTTTTTAATTTAAACAACATGTTGTTTTTTGGGTTTTTTTATGCTCTGTTAAAAGAGGAAGGGGGAAAAGAGCTAATTATATCTGAACTGAAGTGTAACCATGGCCCTATTAAATAGGTAGCAGTTATGGGCTATTGATCGCAGTTCGCAGGAAAAGCTTGTCATGTAGTGTCAAGAGGTTAATGTAATTACAAGAGCGGGCAGCAGGATCAGCTGTGTCCTCGAATAGGCGAATAACTAAAAGCTGCTTTAGAGACACATAATGTTGTCAAAGCATAAATAATTCATCCCAGCATTTGAGAAGAAATTACTGCTCCGTTCCAGCGTATTATTCAGCCATTAAAATCCTGCCCTTGTAAAGTCTTTTGATGTAGTCATATTTTCAGTTCTAAGAGCATTTTTGGAGCATTCAGCTTTTATTAAGCCTCATATTGTGCAGTTTTCAAAGTATTAAAAAAGATACGAAATAGACTTACAATTTGTTTAATAACTGCATTGCGACTCAGATAAGAGGGAGAGAGCTGTGTGGATTTATGGAGTGCCTGTGCAGCGCGGAGAGGAAGCCGTGGCATGATGTGATGGAATTTTTAACTCCCCTAAGCTGGCCAGAATTAAACGGGCTTCAGCTATTTACTAGCACTGATAGCTGCAGCAGCCTTCAGAGCTTTTGGTGACCCATTTCTTGGGAGCCAGCTAAGTAGGAGAGGTATGAGAGGTATGAGAGGTATCAGTGTGCCCAGCTATTCTCCTGTTACAGCCTCTTGACTCCAGCTCTTTGACTGTCATTATTAAAGTATGTAGGGCTTTGATATTGAATGACTTTCACTCTTTGCATTTGTAGCCTGAACTGTGTCTTATTGTTGCTTTCAAAGTCTACGGTTGCCCACATTTATGTTAAATTACAAGAAAAATACCCTAAGTAACTGCTTCTCTAACAGAGTAGAGCTAGCCCCATGCAGATGGGTAGTTAGGTAGAAGGATAGAAGAGAGGCAGGATGGGATGTTGTGAGAGAACGCTCTCTCCTCAACCCTTCCATCCCCAAACCAAGTTAATCTGGTGCTCAGACACTCCTGGTACACAGTTAAAGCCCCCAAATTGCCTTTTGTTAATAACTCCTAAAGTAAATTCCCAGTTAAAAATTTGCAAATAAAAGAGACTTTCTGGGCTCTACCTATTCACAAAGTTAGGGCTGCAGTGACTTTGACCATGCACATAAGTGAAAAAAAGTATGGAAACTGAGTATATTATTTTGGTACCTCTGATTATTTTTTATTCTAATATCCAGACAGAAAAACAACTGCTTGTTTGAGAACAGACTAAGCAGTTAAGAACTTTAAGAAGTGTAACTTGACAGAGAAAACAGGCTTTTGTTTCAAGCTGACCAAAAGAAAGCCACCCTCCACACATACCCCCAACCAAATTCTCCCCACCATAAGCATTCATCCTACTTTCCTGCTAGAGCCTAGTTCCAGCAATTCCCTTGCCCACAAATGTGGCTAGAACTGGAAAGATACAGCTGGGGACGTGAGCTTTACATTCCCCTCTGCTAACAGCACTTCTGCAAGAACACTGACAGTATTACAAAGTCTGTGGAAACCTTTCAGGTAACGGTGGCTATGGACCACTGTTCATTTCCAGAAAATGAAGCAACATGTATTTGGTAAATGATTACAGAAAACAACCAAAGAATTAAATACTACAACCCTCATGCTACAGTGATTTTCTGCAATTTGACAAAGAAAGGAATAAAAATTTAGTTACAAAGTCAGTACAGGAAAATAAAACAGAAAAGAAAGGTAAAGCTGAGAAGACCACAACTGCACGAAGTAGAAGCTTAGAATCAGTTTCTGGGGAAAGGTTCACCAGCAGAGGAAAAAATACAGAGAAAACACAAAGAATGCAAAAAAATACAGATTCTCCATTATCTTTTGCCATACAAAAGCCCGTAAAACACTGCTATTCTGGCATTGCACTTACTCTTCTGGCTTATTTTCAAGAAATAAACAAGTAAAGTCCTGCCAAAAGCTGCCATTCTGACTTTAAATCAACTTTCGAACAGACATCCCCAAAAGTGAGATGTTTCGTTAACAGCACCTAAAGAGACCACATTTCTATGGGGGCAAAAAAAAAGAGGGCAGGGGGAGGATAGTTTTTATCCAGTCATTTCTTTTCAACAACAAAAAAATAGATGAATTTTCAGGAAAGGAGACATGGAGCAAGCAAGTTGGTCTTCACCATGAATACCCTCATCTTTGAGCTGTATATATACTGCTTTTCCATGTCTGCTTCCCGTGCACTAGTGTATGGATGTTTGCTGTGTTGTGAGGGGAGTTTGTCTTGGCTTTGTGTATATCTGTATGGTGTTGACAGTGGGATTTTGATGTTTCTCACACTATTTCATTCACAGTCTGAGGAACAAAGCCCAGTTTGTTCCTAAGGGAAGTTGAACTTAGTATCTTAAACTCACCATGAGTAAGATAATTAAGAATGTGTCGATGTTTTGTACACACAGGTTAGAAGTCCATATAATTAAACAAAAGAGGAGGCAATATTTGAAACTGCAGAAACAAGCCTGACTAGCAAAGTAAATGCAGCTTTCTGATGTTCCAAAACTTGCAAACAGCAGATAAAACATGAAAGAGGCAAAAATAGGACCTTCTTGCTGTTTTCCTGTCCCTTGGGGTTTGAATGGCCTGCGACAGCTCTGAAATCACATCATTGCCAATAAGGGCAGCTAAGGGCCACGTTGACTCTATCAGGTACAGATTTAGTCCAGCTGGGGACTGTATTTTTTGTCACTGTCATCATTAAATTTCATCAACCCTAATCAGCTGGCTTGGTTCACACCTTACAGTTGTGTTTGGCTTTTTTTAACTTTTCCTGCGATAAGCAAGGGTCAACACTTCCTTCCTATGTGTGCCACATACTAAATATAAAACATGCTCCTGTAGGTTAACAGTAGCTCAGTTGTCTACCACGACTACATGAAAACACATTGTTCACTGCCATAGGTTGGATCTAAACCTAAACTCTTCTTAGGAAGCAAGCCAAGACCTGAAACTTTTACCTTCTCGGATTTGAAAATTTGGCAATTCAACAATTTTGGAAAAAATCAGGGGGAAAAAAAAAAAAAAAAACAAAAAAAAAACCAACAACCCACAAAGCACGAAAATTAGACAAAGTCTTGTTCAAAAGGCTTTTGGCAATTTTTTCCAGAAAGCTAGTTCCACGTTTCTAGTTCATAAGGTAGTCTGAACCCCATCCCACCCACAGGGGAGCGCTGGCTGAGCTTTCTTTTGCTGTGAAGAGATTCACTAGGTGGCTGAATAAAATAACACAGAGGTTAAAATCTTTCTTCTCTTGAAGACAATGAAAAAACCCCCAGTGGGGTTGGGATTTAACTTCAGGATTACAGCTGCTGTGAATCAATCCTCTACCAAGTTTAGAGGAGTTAGGCCAATTAACACCAGCCAAGGGCACAGCCCTTTCATTCTCTCCAGAAAGCAATAGTATCCATTATTGTTTTTCCCAGCCACCACTCTGCCCTTCCTCAATACAATTTCCCCTCCATCTCCCACCTTTTTTTGTTTTCCATTTCTGACACTTGACTTGCAGAGCTCTCTGAACCCTTAAAAATATTTGCTTTTTAAAAAGTAATAGAAAGAAAAATGTTTGGATTTTTGCTTTGTCAGGAATCTGCTTTACTTGTGTCCAATTAAAACAAAGATAAAAAGCAATCTCCTCATCTTCAGCGAGGAAAGAGCTGGGGCTTTTAAAATATACAAATCAAGTGAAATAACAGCACAGACTGCCAGCCCCAAATCAGATGTGCATGGAGGGACGTATGCAACGCATTACAAACATCCGCTCCACATTGCAGGCCACATCCAGGGATCTCTTGGGTCCTTTGTCCATGTTCTGAACTCTTTAACACACAACAGACTCCATGTTCTTAGATTATCTTTTGTTTCGATAATTAGTAACTATAGCTATGTAGCTTTAATTCATCAGAACAGAGTGAACACTATTAATTTGTGAGTTCACTTTTCATTATGACAACTCTAAAAATGAATAAATCTTCCTTTTTGAAAAACTTTGTAGCACTCTCTTTTCCATGTTTTTGTGTTGCAAGTTATTCCTCAGCTTCTCTTCCCCTCCTCTTTCTTGGCTTCCCTTTTGTTTCTCAGCCTGGCTGCAGCTCTGCCCCAGCCGCCTCCTTCCACTTTCAGACAAACTTTTCACAGCCTGGAGCCCAGACTGAAGCAAAAGAGAACCTCTTAACTCATCAAGACTGCACAGATTTATACCTGTTTACAAGGCTCGGTCTGAACCAAAGTGCTACAAGACGAACTGTACTATCCCCGTGCTGTTTTCATGCCAGGAAAACCCCAGCTGACTTCTTAAGCCATCTTTAGGACTGCTTCGGACTTCTAGAAAACTGGGCCTTAGAATACGGACAGCATTTTTCTGGTTTGTATGTTTTTCTTTTAAATTACAGGTTCTTGCTGAGAAAGTTCGATTGATTCAGCCAACATAAAAAATCCCACGCAACTCAGTTGCCCAGTCACATACTGAATTTCAAATAGCAATGAATCAAAGAGGACAGTTCATGAGCTGAATGCTTGGCTGTGCTCTTCAGCAAAGCCATTAAAACAATCCGTTTTGGTTTACAAATGATACATAAACAGAAAGAACACCACCGTATATATCAAATGCCATCTACAAATGAGCACAAAGCTGAAACACAGCTGCTTGAAGTGGGTTTCACTTGAACCAACGACCCGAAATGCAGCACTGAGCCCAAAGAGAAAAGAAAAAAAAGCTGCAAAATTAAACAACTGAAGCAACCCACTCTAACCCCACCAGTTTGATACCGCCCTGGGTAAATACTCAACCGCAAGTCACCTCATCTTTGGGGATAAATGCTAGTTCATGAAGTTACATATGGAAGAAGCGTGCTTTTTCTCCACAGACCACGGTGGGCTGACCCTGGCTGGGTGTTGGTTGCCCACCAAAGCTGCTCTACCACCTCCCCTCCTCAACTGGACAGAGGAGAGATTAAGGACAGGAGAGACCATTCAGCAATTACCATGATGGGCAAACCAGACTTGACTTGGAGAATATTAAAATTATTACCAATCACATCAAAGGAGGGTAATGAGGAATAAAAACTCAATCTTAAAATACTTTCCTCCCACCCCTCCCTTCTTCCTAGGCTCAACTTCACTCATGTTTTCTTAACCTCCTTCCTCTGAGCAGCACAGGGGGATAGTGATTGGGGATTGTGGTCAATTCACCACGGATTGTCCCTGCCACTCCTTCCTCCTCAGGGCTAGGACTCATCACACTCTTCCTCTGCTCCAGCATGGGGTCCCTCCCATGGGAGACAGTCCTCCACGAACTTTTCCAACATAAGACCTTCCCATGGGCTGCAATTCTTCGTTAACTGCTCTAGCTTGGGTCTTTTCTATGCGGTGTAGTCCTTCAGGAACAGGCTGCTCCCGTGGGGGTTCCCCATGGCCAGCAAACCTGCTCTAGCATGGGCTCTCCACAGGGTCACAGCCTCCTTCAGGTACTTCCACCTCAACTGGCATAGGGTCCTCCATGGGCCACAGGTGGATATCTGTTCCACCATGGACTGCAGGAGGACAGCCTGCCTCATCGTGGTCTTCACCACAGGCTGCAGGGGAATCTCTGCTCCAGTGTCTGGAGCACCTCCTCCCTTCCTTATTCCCTGACCTTGATGTCTTCAGGGTTGTTCCTCTCATGCACTCTCACTCCTCTCTTTGTTAATTTTTCCTACAGGTTTTCTTTCCCCCTCTTTAAATACACTATCGTAGATGTTCTGCCACCATCACTGATGGGCTTGGTCTTGGCCAGCAGCAGGCCTGTCTTGGACCTGACTGGCATTGGCTTTATCTGACATAGGGAAAATTTCTAGCAGCTTCTCGCAGAAAAACATCCTTGTAACTCCCCTGGTACCAAAATCTTGCCACGCAAACCTAACACACAGACTCAGAGTTTACAATGAACACAATTCATTCACAAATAAGACCTCCAGTTGCTCAGTTTAAGGCTCCATGTGCTGTTCCCGCTGATAATGAGATATTAAAGATTATGAGATAAACCAACATGTCATTCTGATTCAAAGAGATAAGCTTATAAATCCGTGGAAATCCCTTTTTTAATACAAACAGAAAGAGCTTAGCGTTAGCACAGGTTTGTTTAACAGTCAATAAAAATTAGAACCAATATGGAAAAGGGCAGATGAACAAAAGATTTATATTCTACCAAGAAAATTAGACTTAGTGTAACAAAAATCATCTGGTGACTTGCCTTGTTCTAGGAAGCTGTTTGGGTTACATGTACGCTTGGAATTGCCTGGGCAGTCCTGTGTCTGTCGACACCACCACATACAGCTCCTCAGTCACACACGAGGTACAAATTCATCCTCAGAACATGAAGAGCATCCAGAGGAACATGCACGACATTTAACAACTGCTCCTCTGTGAACAAAGGGAGGAAGCATTCCAGTACCCAACAGCACACTGTCTTTATTTCCTCAGTAATTTAAGCAGAGCTGCTTTTCATTTATTCCTGAAATATGTTTATATTTGCACTAGATACTGCAGTGATGCTCTCTGGATGTGTGTCATTATGACAAACACGAGCCTTTCCAGTCCTGCAATGAGAGTTGGGCTGCCAGGAAATCACAACGCAGTCAGGACTTGGGCAAATGGAAAACCCTCACCAGTGGCAGTTTGGGAGTAAGGGATGAGGGAGGTTTAATGATAGAAAAGAAAAAAACTGACATAAATGGGAGCTGGAGAGTTGGAAATATGAATAACTTGGGATGAGCAGAGGAAAAAAGCAATAAAAACCCCAATAAACTAGGATTTTATCAGACAGACTTTGACTTGAGGTTGTCTGCATGAGGAATAAGTGCACCATGGGACCAAAGAGCTAAGCACAGACAAATAAACCCAGTACCAGCACTGCTGACAACAGTGTATGGCGTAATTACCAGTTAATGTAATTTTTCAAATGAAAACATGCGGGTTTCTTGAGAGAGGGGAATTTCAGGTAAAACCTGCCAAGCAGACCTAGTGACTCCGCTGACACTCCAGACAAGGCCCTTGCATTATTTATTGCTCTATCTGGTTTCTTTGATCAATGCAGTACAAATCTGAGCTCAGGCCCAGAACTGGCCGTATGCATTCCTGGAACACAAACTGATTCTGTTCAGCCTTTCTTCCTCCACTGTGACTAACAAAAGCTTATTTCAGTTGGCTCAGTGTTTGACAACAATTAACTTTGGGAGGATGGAATGAGGACCATATCATTTTTCAACAAACTGCAAATCTACAGTCTAAAAAAACCCCAGTATGCCCCTTCTTTCAGTTAAAATACATACACACACAAACTTGGCACGACTTGGCAGGTGTTTCTCATTTAAGCCACGCTTGTTTGTTGTTTGCTGCTTCCCCCCCCACCCCTTTGGTAAGCAAATGACAAGCTAAAGGCTTGCTATAATACAAAACATTCCCACAACAACAAAAAATCAGCCAGGACATCAGATCTGCTGCTCCCCAGCTTCTGGGCCCAGAATCACCACCCCTCAGGATGTTCCAAGATCCCCCAGGGCTCGGATACACCCCTGGCTGAGCTTGGAAGCCACTCTGGTCAGGAGGAGTTTGCACCACTTCCACATAGAGACAGGATTTGCATCTCCTGATACTGTAACAGCTCCCAGCCCTGCTACCCAGCCCAAAGAGTCAAAAAAATGACCTTGTATCCTAAGGGAGTTGGCTTCTTATGAATTCCTGCTCCCCTTCCAAGCAGCTACTGTCTAACTGAGAAGCCAAGAGCATAGGAGCACTGTAATTGCGGTTTGCAATTAAATGAGATGCCCAGCAGCTGGGATATACCTTGGATAATTTCCACAGCTGGCAAAGGCTAGATACACATTGACCGCTAGTGGTTTGGGTTTATACACCTTCCAAAGGTCGTGCTGAAGACAATCAGCTATATTTACCTCGGATGAAAGCAAGAATAATGTAGCTGAAGTCAGGTAGCAAAAAGATGCAATGTCAGCAGTGTATTTGTCTTTTCTCCTTAACCAGATTACCCCTATGCACAGGTGGCCCCGGATAAAGAATTTTGCCAATCAAATGTCTATAATTTTAATATGTTTCCAGCTTTACCCAAGCTCTTCCAGTCAAGCTCAGGGACAGATCGGTGTGACTTGCCTGTGTTCTTTTATAAGAATGAAGAACATCTTTTTAATTAAAAAGTGTCAGAGATATTTCTTACTGTTACTAGAGCAAAGATGTTGAACCAGGAAGAAGTTTGTGCTTTGTGGACTCTCAGAGACTCTGGTTGCCTGTGGCAAAAATTCCCACAGGTTGAGAAACGCTTTTTCAAATGTTTTCCATCGATCCCATGAGAGCCTTGGTCCCAGCCCATCACCAGACACGTTTGAAAGGTGAGAGTGAGGAGAGAGTCGTGCTGCATGAGGGCTTGTGCCTTTGTCTCCATCCCAGTCATCTTCTCACAGGTTGTTTTGTATCCTACAAAAAGTATCCCTGTGTATTGTGCACAGTCATTTCCAGCTGGAGTTGTCTTATTGTGTTGAAAATAAACAATAATGACATTAATGATTTGCTGTAGAACACATGCTAACAGCAGCATTGCTGTGGAAATGGTACTTCCACACTTGATGGGTTTGTTTTCAGTCATGCAAATAAAAGCTATTGACCATATTTGAAAAACTGACACTGGTCCTACATGGCACATCTGGATTGTCTCCTAAGGGTGGTCCTGGGACAGGTAAGCCCATGCACCCAGTGAGCTGATGGGCACATCCCCCAGAGCAAGCCCTCACACATCAGCATGATGTCAAGTAGAACTTCAGCAGCTGCCCTCAGCAGTGATGCTCCAGAGAGACGTCGCTGGACAGGCCTAAGAGCAGAGGAGCGGGTGCTCAGTGCTGGACCACAACAATCAGCCAGAACAAAGTTCTTTTCATGCACATGAAAGTGTACAAGGCAATTTCATACACACATAGAGAGACACAGATAGATTTTGTACCTTTGCTGGGATGAAAGGGGCTTCTTTTCGAAAACTCCATTGTCAGATGTTACCAGCAACTTTTTACTAGGAAAAACTCCTCAAATTCTTTTCAGATAATCTGTAAACTCATTCTTCTCACCATTTAACTTGTTACTAAGCAAGAGAAAAAAACCCACCCACTCTAATCCAGCACAGCTCTTGCACACCCACCTGTATATTTTGCTTGTAATACTTAGCACTGACGAATTCAAACATGGGTTTAATACCTAATTTACAAGTTATTCCCAGAATTGAAACACTTGTGTGGATTTCCTCTGGTTTCAGAATAGCTCCTTCATAGAAATGCCACAATCAATCAATTAAGAAAGCTAAAAGTAATCAGTCACCCATGGTCGATTGGATTTAGCAGTTGGTGAATGTTTTTTGTTCTTGGATCAAACACACCCACTTTCAAGGCTGATTAAAAGTTTGTGATGGTCTCTTCCACCTGTTCAGGATGAGAAACTGGTTCCAACACTAATCAGCTCCAAAACCCTGGGTAAGTCAAAAGTAGCTCTTTGTGGGCTGTGGTCTAGTCTGAAAACAAAAGCAGGTGAACAGTGCAGCAACTCCCGTGTAAGAAAAGTTACTAGACAGCAGTTTTTGAAGGCAGGAATACTTAGGAAAGCAGTATCCTTGGGCATGGGAAGAGTGGAGGTGCTGCCTGCAAATATTCAGGAAGTACCACTGGCTTCAGCTCTCCTTCCTACCTCACTCAGCGCAGTGGGAAGAAACCACAGAAGCACACATGGTGTGATACAGTGCCATCGTCAGTGAATCTTCAAAATTTGAAACAACAGAACCTGCAGTGCTGGTACTTCTGAAAAAATAGCATCCAACTTATCAGGATGCTTCATCTCTGGGAAGGATCAGCAAAGTTCCTGAAACCTGGCTCTGCCAGTTTCCCAGCTCCTCCAGGCAAAGCTGAGCCGCTGCTGTCCCTTTGGACTGTTGGAGGTGTCCATGTGCATCTGCCCAAGCCAGAAACTTCTTTAATGCCATAAGGGGACTGTTCAGTTTTCCATTTCTTTCCTCCATCTGTGGACACCAGAGATCAAAAGTTGGTGAGCGATACATAGATGTCCTGCCTCTTCAACAGCCGTAGCGGAGTGCTGTGAGAGACTGCAAAAATGACAAAATAGGTCCCTGAGGACTTTGTGCTGCAATCCTAACCATTTGGCCAAACAAAACCATCTGCCATCATAATACGAAGCTGACAAAGAGAGGAGCTGTGGGATTCCACAGAAACCTTCCTGTCTGTTGTGGATACCACTATCTTGTATGGTTAAATATGTGCTTCAAATATTTGCATGAGTAACAGCCACATAAAAATATACTTCAGACAAAAAGACCAACCTGAGTGTGCCATCCCTACTTGAGTCGTTGCCAAGTTGCACATTAAAATATATTTTCTGTGGAAAATGCAAGTAAAAAATACCTGAAGTTTCATGTAGCATGAAGCTAAGGACTAGATTCTGAAGCTGATGCAAGTCAGGGCAGTTCCAGTGAAATCAGTCCATACCACCTGTGGGATCAGATCAACTCATTTATCTTTATTTTCTTATTATTGTCAGTGTCATCCTTTCTAGGTCTTTCACATTACACTGTTTCAATCAACTCAATAGCACCTGTGAGCGTGGAAGAACATCATCATTCAATTTTAACCTCACACTTTCTTCTAAGAGAGTTTTAACCATTTTTTCAAATAGGTGAAAGCAAATGCACTTTAATTCTTGTCATGCATCGTGAATCTGCTGCCTGGAAAATCCCAGGTAAGCTCTCAGATACAAGTCAATCAGATGAGCCGGGTGCTCCCCTGCTTCCTTGGGGATTCTCAGGCTGAACTTTTAGAGTTTCCAGGTGATCCCATTGGCACATGGCAATGAGGCAGCACTGAGCTCCATAGCACTTCCAAAACTTTGAGGCTAGAGTTAAGGGACTTTTGGATTTACACCTGCTGAAAACTCTATCTCAGGTGCCTGCTCAACTCCTAGATGTTTGATGAACAGCCCTAAATGCTGATGCTGTCCCAGAGCTAACAGTCATCCCACAGCCTTCAAAAGAGCAGGAGCTCAGAGAGCATCTTCCAGGACAAGAGACACTCACCCATCTGTCCCCTCCTTGCCAGAGAACCCTCCTGTAGCTTTGACTCTGCCCAGGCCAGATGATAGGAGGCCCTGGTCACACCACCATTGATGGTGAGGAGGAGGCAAGACAACATCTTTCATGAAAGCCACCATCCCAGCAATGTTTTTATTGTGAGAGAAGGACTGGTTGTGAAGGCCACGAGAGGCAGGATGGAAGAAGGAGCTGCATGGGCAGGTTTCTCCCAGAGACTGGCTCAAGACAAGGTTTGCAGCAGGCTCCGAGGCGTGAAAGGCAGCAGAGCAGGTCCCTCCACAGCTTTACAACCTGAGCTTATGGGGCTTCCTGCTGTGAGGGTTGGCTTCTGAAAAATCCCTCCCCTGGGTGATTATGATTGAGACTTTTGGGGAGTTAAGTCAGCAAGACACTTAATGGAAGGCTGAAAATCCAACCGGGAAGTGGGAGCTGGGTACGTGAGCTGCTGCACCCCTCGGCTAAGCACCTCCAATGCGTCATTAAGAAGTTGGCAACGGGCACCTCTAATTGCCTGATAGCCCTAGACTGCCCAGCCCTGAGATTTTTGTTACTGACCCCAGGGGAGGCAGGTTATCACAGCAGAAATGGGAGAAGAGCAGGGCTCCTGATGGTGCTCTTGTTCTGCTGACCAGTGGGATTTTATTTTTTTTATTTATTTTAAAAACAGTCTTTAAAAAATGAAAATGAATAGCAAAATGCCTCGGCCATCTAATTTAATTCATTGCAAGATTTCATAGAACAGACTCATGAGTAACTTCAAGAGCACTATAAAAAAAAAGGATTTCATTATCTTTTGTTGGTCTGATTACAGGCTAGTAATCCACAGCAGATAATACTGGAATATAATTGCCATATATATATAATTATAAAAGTAAGTTAGTGTAGCATATTCCTATAGCTGCTCTTTCCATCCATCCATGGAGAACACATTTTTACTAAGCTGATTGGAATGGAATGCTTTAGGTTTTAATTTTTTTTTTTTTTAAAGAAAACGTCTACATATTCATGTAACTTTCTCCGAGGCTCCTGTAAACAAAGAATTACGTTCAGGGCCACTGCCAGAAATAAGATATGTCAGAGGTCTGTAACCCATCCAATAGAGAATCAGTCAATGGCCCAAGGGTACTTCCTTGCAAGGGAAAGGGTAAAATAACTGAGGTCGAGGCCTGAAACGCAGCTCCAGTTTTAATCATGTTGTTGATTTAGAGCATAACATGCTTTTTTTTCCACCCCCTTCCCCATTGTCAAAAACCATTTTGTTTTTCTTGACATGTCTAGAAAGGCCCCAAAGTCTCTAGATAAACCACCTCTGGTCTTCGCGCTACTCCATGCTCAGCCCATGGGCAGCTACGTACTTTGAGATGCAGATCTACAGGCTTCATGTGTAAATTGACTCCCTGGCCTCATGATCCTGTATAAATACATGAGGGGCAGAGAGAACAAACATCTTTTGGGTAAGGAAATGGTTCAGTAAAATCCACATACCTGGAAGAAAACGAAACCGTTGGGGTAAAAAGTTGTGCCAGCATGATTTCTTATATTTGGGAGCTAAAGGAGAAAAAGAGCAGGAGATCGAAATGTGAAGGGAGAGTCCCCGAGGGTTCAGTCCTCACTGGACATTCTGAAACAGCTGTCTTAAAAAGATGCAAAAGTTTTGCTTTCATGCTTAAGCAGCTTTGATGCTCCTTTAAAACTTCTGTGTGTGTGTGTGAAATGGAATCTGTTTTTCCAGCCAGGACACATTCTCTCTTAGCACACTAACTGGATGAACAGAGGCACCAGAGAACCACCCAGCTGCTGGTCGCTCACTCAAGTACAAAAGGACACAATGAACTTGCTTTTAAAACACAGTAAAGCCAGTGCCATCGGTGAGGCTGTAAAATATGGATCTGCTGGTGTCACTGGAATCTTTCCCCAAGAAGAATTTGGTTCAAAATAGTTTTCAAATAGAAAAAAAAAGCTTAAGCAGCTTTCTAGAACAGCCACCATCCTTTCTGTGGTACTTCTGAACTGTGTACGCATAAAATTCCAACAGTTAAAGTGGCAGAAAGTCTGTATATCCTAAACTAAGCAGCAGGGTTGCAAGGAAGCGGTGGTTAAGGACACTGACCCTTGGCACTCAGCGTGCATCCACACATGTGATTCCTCCACACAGCACCCACTCCTCCGGCCTCTGGCTGGAGCCCTGGTCACAGAATCCACCCCTCTCCATTTACTGCTCCCCACCACCCTCTTGCCCCTCTGGTTTGCAGTTCATCCCTTGGCTTCTCCCTCCTGCTCCTTTCACCTTCTCCTTCTCTGGCCAGGAGTCTCCAACAGAGCCACACAAACGTAACCCACAGCAGAGCAGCAAGTGCAGGAACTCCAGCATCAGAAGGGAGCTCCAGGAGAGCTGGAGAGGGAATCTCTGTCAGGAAGCGTGGTGACAGGACGAGGGGGAATGGTTTTAAATTGGAAGAGGGGAGATTTAGATGAGATTTGAGGAAGAAATTCTTTCCTGTGAGGGTGGTGAGGCACTGGAACAGGTTGCCCAGGGAAGTTGTTGATGCCCCATCCCTGGAAGTGTTTAAGGCCAGGCTGGATGGGGCTTGGAGCAACCTGCTCTAGGGAGAGGTGTCCCTGCCCATGGCAGGGGGGCTGGAACTTGATGATCTTCAAGGTCCCTTCCAACTCTGACCATTCTGTGATTCAACCTCAGCAGCGAGGTCTTGGTTCCCACATTCCAGGCGAAATCCTGGCCCAAAGGAAGCTGTGAAAACTGTAGGATTTCTGCCAAGGTGACGTCTGGCCTCAGGCAAGGTCCAGACGGCAGGAGACAGGGGAGCAAGACTATTCCCAGCCCATTCCAGGAGCGCAAATAAAACATCATGATCCTGCAGGTTTTTCTCAGGTCCATGGATACTCCCTGGTCTCTAAGGAAAAATCACGGAGACCGTTAACAAGGTCAGCCTGGCTGCAGCATCCTTCCCACATCACAAATATCCACACACTGCACAGCTCGGGATGGTAACGAGAAAATGTAACGTGCTTTAAGGTACACATGGGAGTTAGGCAGCTTCAAGAAGTTCAGGAGTGTGTTCCTGGGAAACCTGCTAAAGAGAACTAATCCCTTTGGGGCAAACACCAGGATTACTACCTGGAGTCCTGTACCTGTATGTATTGTGGATAAATGCTAAAGAAAAAACCAAAAAACCAAACTTGCAATAATTAGATATAGGCCATTTCAGGTTTGTACAGCAACTACTTTATTATTTTCAAATGCAAATGTTTGCATTGTTTGCTATTTTACAATTTTACAAACTAGGTATAAAAGACCATAAATAAATGACATAAGTTACGTGTACCTAAAATTCATGGAGGGGGGGAAAAAAATTACAAATTAAAACAAAATAGAAAAAATCTCTATATCTAACCCAGAGATCGTTCAAATGCACGAACCAAGAAATGCTGTTAGAATTTTTCAGTATGAACTAAATTATAATATGCCTCATACATTCTAATTTTAACCACAGTCCTTGCATATTCCAACATACTTGCAGTGATACAAAAAAATAAATGCACTCTCTTTTTATTTGTCTGATTAGTATTTCAGATTTTTTTTTCTTTTTTTTTCTTCTGGTTATGAAAAATGTCACATAAAAGAAAAATACTGCTTTTTAAGTCCCGTTTACTGGTTACTTACCAGCCTTTTGTATTTTATACATATATATTTTTCATACATAAGATCCATCACAAAAATTAGTACAGCAAGAAACCCGGACAAAACATCAACCAGTGGTGTGTGAGCAGGACAATTTCTTACCAAACAGAGGCTTTATCAGTCCCTGGTGGTGACCTCTTCAGGAGTGGGAAGCAGTGCCGTGGCACATGCCCTGCTTTTGCCCGCAGCTCCCTGCGGAGCAGCAGCCATGGGAGACCCGTGCCAGGTGGCAACTCCCAGTGCCCTGACCATGCCCAGCCTCTGCCCACAGCGTGGCTGCCCTCGCTCCCATCCCACAGGGTCTGCGGCTGCTCCTCCGCCAGAGCAGGCGGAATGACGGGATGAACTCGAGGGTCGGCGAGGAGGGAGGAGAGGAGAAAGCAGGAGCAACTCTGGGACACCACCTTGACAGCTCTTTTAAGCATAGCGCATCCAGCCTCCCCTCCATCACTGCGGGAGTGAGCCCCTCTCCCATGGAAGTCTGCCGGGCTGCCTAGGGTCCCACGGCAGAGGCCGGGAGGTGAGCAGGGACCATCTCCTGCCCCTCTCCCATGGAAGTCTGCCGGGCTGCCTAGGGTCCCACGGCAGAGGCCGGGAGGTGAGCAGGGACCATCTCCTGCCCCTCTCCAAACAGCCAGAGGCCGTGGGCTGAGGCGCAGGGCTGCACTCAGACAATCTTACCCTACAGTAACAGCGAATTTTCCAGAGTTGGAAAGCTTTTCTAGGTAGTACCAGCAACTGGCAGCACTGTTCCTCGGGCTGCAGAAGAAAAGAGTGCCTTCTACTGCACATCACCAGCTCTTCATCGCCCGCAACAAGGAACAGGACGCGTTTCACAGCTCTCTTGCTATCTACTGTAACCTTACAGGTCGTGTTGCCATTGTGTTCCTTAACTGCGCCGGGAGCAAATGAAGTGTTTTGATTATTACCTTGGAAGTTTGCACAGCTTGCACACAGAGCACGGTGCTTCTGTGAAGGGAAGAATTGCATATATTTGTTCGCATTCAACAAGTCTTTAAAATCCTACTTTTGCGGATAAGAAAGGCTACTTTAGAATTCAGCTCAGGGTTATTAGTGGATGGACGCGCAGGTATTGCCTCCATCACCACTGCCACTGAGAAACTGGTCGGTCTTTTTCATGATCACGGCATTGACACGAATACATGACAGTTAGGAAAATCCTTAGCACCCTTATGGATCCCGCGACTCCAAAACTAACTTGAAATTGCCCCCGTTTCAGGCTGCGGAACTACTCATTACGGTTAGTGTGGCAGCTAAAAAATTACACTTATAGATACAGAAATTCAAACATTTTTTAATGTGTGTGTTCTGGCCACCATTGCAGACACGAGCCATTGGCCTGCTCTCATTGACAGGGGGACTCCTGTGCTTCCAGATGT
The DNA here is from genome assembly GCA_013400375.1 of Thinocorus orbignyianus. Classification (NCBI taxonomy): domain Eukaryota; kingdom Metazoa; phylum Chordata; class Aves; order Ciconiiformes; family Thinocoridae; genus Thinocorus; species Thinocorus orbignyianus. The sequence goes on from VXBW01005385.1 coordinate 595,783, forward strand.
TTTCGGCACATTCACAGGCAGTTCTACACACGAGGTGACTCGCACACGCAAACACACGCACACAAGCACACATACGCACCTTTCAGAGGAGATAATAATCCATTATCCATTCAAGGAAAAAAAAAAAAATATACTTATATCACTGCAATGGCACGTTTTGTGTAAAATGTCACTTCAGTTAACGTAGATAGGCAGCTCAGAGGAACTGGGTTCTTTGCTGTGGCACCTGGCCTGGTGTCCGTGGTAAGATGTGTAGTGCTCTGTCACCTGCATCCATCCCAAATGCAGCAGTGACAGCCAGGGGGACGAGAAGAGAAAATAACAAAATATATAAATAAAACCAAAGGTAGGAAGAGAGAGCAGAAGGGGAAGCAAAAAAAAAAACTATCCAGAAGTCTGCAGAGCTCTGACACAGTACATTCCTCAAGTGACAACTGGGTGCTGAGCCTTATCGAGTTAGTTCTCTCTCAATGAAGAAAATAACCAGGGTGGGTGGCAAGGAAAAAATAAAAGAGAAAGTAGAAGTCACGCTCTCTTCAGGGACCGATGACTGCTCAGTTTATGTTTTCCAGAATCTGTGCTGGGAAGACACAACTGTGGATCCAGAAGGCTTCATGACTAGTCTATGTTCCTCCATGGTCACTATGATCAATAGGACGGGCTACAAGGCCGTGAAAGCAAAATCTAATTTCCCTGCACAGAAAGAAAACACAAATAGAAAACACAGATATATTAAACAATGTGCAACGTGACAAAAAACCACATACAACTGCCCAAATGCCTCCTCTCAGACTTCCCAGCAGAAGCACCACTGTGGGCAGCCAGCCCCTCCTCAGCTGCTGCAACTGCTGATTCACACCAAAGGAGAAGGCCTCAACTCCTCTCTGCCCTGGTGAAGAAGCGACACAGCAGCAGGTTTGTGGAATCAAACCTCTCCCCAGAGAAGGGGAAGGATTTCCTAAAAGACCAAGGAGGGAGCAGGAAGGATGTAGTTCTTGCAGAGAAGGGTGGCTGACCACATGTGGCCACCCTCTCACTGCCTGGCCCGGCCTCCTGTGGCAGTGGGACAAACACAACCAGCAGTCCTCAAAGGCTGGGACCTCTTTGCCTTGTCCCTTTTCTTCCCCTCACACTATTTCAAAGTCTTGTTTCCACCACATATCTTAGAAACAAACCTAGAATCTATATATATATATATTTATACATGCCACCTTTTTTTTCCCCTCTTCAATCTCTTCTCCTCCAGCCAAAATCACATTCAAGCGGATGCTCCCCCACTGGCCATGTTTTATCACAAGGAACACAGCCATCAATGTTGGTTCTGAAAATATTGGAGTGTTTTGAATTACCATCACTAGGCTCCCAGAAAGCAATTTTACAAACTGGCCAGAAAATTGGGTGTATTTTGTTTTTACGTAAAAAGACAATCTCAACAGAATGCAGCAGATTCACAGCAAAAAAGGAAACTTAAAGTAACTCTGCACTTAAGAAGCAGAAGCATTTTTGCTGCTGAAAGTACAAGTATCGGGTCTTTGAAATGAGTAACCACTTCTTAGGTTGCCTTGAAAAACGATATTAAAAGATGCTGGTTTAAGTAGTTGTTTTTTAAAAGAAATCTTAAGCCTCTTGAAATGGAGAAGGTTTTATAAGTAATACTGCAGAATACTTAGTTTACTCAGCTGTCACGACTTGACAGGGTCCAAATTTAGCATCCCATATTCTGAACAAGTTGTTTTCTGAGAAAGTTGGGGGTGAGCGAGTTAGTGGTTAAAATCAGCAAGTTATTGTTAAAAGTGACAGAAAGTGATGTGAGTGACAATACAGTAAGTGTGACCTGTCCAACTGAGTGAGCTGCTTTGGATTTAGAATAAATGCAATTATTAACAGAATCTGACAAATAAGGCCACCAAATAATTTCTGAATTTGCTGTCAGATGTGGTGTGGGACCAAAATGTTACAGACCAAGGAACCATCAAAATATAAATGTCACCTTTCTTACATTTTGCCTGGTACACCTGAAACACAACGTCTGCTGTAGAGGACGTGCCATGAAAATCCTCCTCCTACCCGGCCTAGCGTAAGTGGGCCTGACGCTGCCTCGCTTCTAAGGGCATCTCATCATTTTGGCCCTTGAAAGGACTTTGAAAGAAAACTAATGTATACACTCTGTTCAAAAAGAGTAATCATAGAAACATAGAATGGTCAGAGTTGGAAGGGACCTTAAAGATCATCAAGTTCCAACCCCCCTGCCATGGGCAGGGACACCTCCCACTAGAGCAGGTTGCTCCAAGCCCCATCCAGCCTGGCCTTAAGCACTTCCAGGGATGGGGCATCAACAACTTCCCTGGGCAACCTGTTCCAGTGCCTCACCACCCTCACAGCAAAGAACTTCTTCCTAATATCCAATCTAAATCTCCCCTCTTCCAATTTAAAACCATTACCCCTCATCCTGTCACTAGACTTCCTGACACAGAGTCCCTTCCCCAGCTCTCCTGGAGCTCCCTTCAGGCTGCTCTCAGGTCTCCCCGGAGCCTTCTCTTCTCCAGCTCTCTCAGCCTGTCCTCATAGGAGAGGTGCTCCATCCCTCTGATCATCTTGGTGGCCCTGCGCTGGACCTGTTCCAACAGTTCCATGTCCTTTCTATGTTGAGGACTCCAGAACTGGACACAGTAATAAAAGCCTTAATATAAATCAAATTGTAAACGTGTTCTAAACGTGTTCAGAGCTTTACCAGATAAAGCTTTATCCTTACGTGACCTGATGAGGCCAACCACATCAGCAGCCACCACCAGACAGCAACCCAGGGGGATGCTTTCACCCACTCAACTTTCCATCTGTCTCTCAGAGGAGTTGGAGGGCTGCTTTTCAAGTGGGTCGTGCTTCAGCTTGTTTGCTAGACTTGCAGAGGGGCGCTTACCTTAGCCATGCAGCCTGCACCTGGCACCCACACACCCACAGTTGCCTTGATAATCCAGCCCATGAGGCGGGCTTCAAAAGTGAATCTTGTTTCCCACAGCTGATGAGACCGGATCATTGAGTCTGAAGGAGAACACTGCTGTGTAACACAGCACGATCATCAGCCCCACCACCCAGACTGTGCAAAACCAGCAAGGCTGCGTGCACAATTCCCACAATTCCCTCTACCATAAAACCACTGACACAGCAACTGAGACTGACTTTCCTAAAAGGCAAATATTGGTTCTACTGCTGTTCATGACAGGAAAAGTCCTTTGTTCTTCATTGTGCATTTGTGAATATCTGTACTTCACAAGATTATTCCTTCTATGAGATCCGCATTTGTGGGCTTTTCCACCCTAAAAATCAGGGTATCCTTACTGCTTTTACTGCAAAGTGGGGTGAAGCTCTTAGCACTGAACCGAGTGAGCTCCACGACACACTCCTACACTTTTGTCTGCACATCCTAACACGCAACAGCTTGAGAGCAAGACCAGGTTTTGAAACAGCACAATTTCCACTGTCATCAAATAGAGCAAACAATGGGAAACACTAAGCAATTAGTCTGGGAAACTAGCACAAGTTTGTACAAACCAGTTGGGAACCCCAAATAATACATACCACAGCATGCACTTTTTTTTTTTTCCCCCAACAGTGATGAAATTCCTAGCACAGCTTAAGAAGCAAAGCAGCATGAACATGTTGGACACTGTACTTCCACTGACCTTCTCCATGTGGCAAAGGGAATTGCTTCTTCAGAGAGAAAGGAAGCCTGAACGCTCCACAGCCACGATTGTCACAGCTGACTACTGGCAAGATGTTCACAAAATGTCTTTGAGTGGTAGGCTTCAGCACGGCACAACAAGAGCCAAGAATCTCCCCCAGAAGTCCAGTTTTGCCCAGTAATCCACGAGGTGGGTCAAATTCATGTCTCAAGCCCGTAAACGGGTAGACCACTAATTGGCAGGCACTGATTAGCCAAATGATATTCTCACTGAGGTTTCTGCAAGGTATTAGTGATGCATCAAGTCTGCCAAAAATATCCTAGGGCAGATTCTTCATTCCAGTGAAAGATGCACAACGGTGGTTTCACCCACAAATAAAACAACTACGGTTGTAATCCTACGGGTCAGAGGGAGAAGGAAAGTAATTCTGTTTTTGTTTTTTTTTTAAGCACAGTATCTGGCAGCAAACATAGCATCAAAACTTGAATGTGACTTTATATTTATATAGATACATGTATTTTACATATCGTTGTTCAACAGAGAAGGATGTTCCAAGAAACAATTTGTTCCAGGTCTGTCATTTCTGGAGGCTCCCCTCCCGACACACACGCTCGGTTCCCGCAATCTGTACATCAAGCAACGCTGCAGATCTCTATTTCGACAGGCGAGGAGACGAAGTAAAAAAAGTGCAGTTCTTCAATTAAAGTGCATGGATGAGGTAAACTTAATTTCAAGAGTTTTGAGTTTATTCAGTACTGGCTCAGACGGGAACCATCCTGCCGTGCATCTGTTGCATTTGGGTGCGCATTGCTTGGACGCTGCTCAGGATCTTGTTCTGGTGGGCCATGGCGGTGATCCCGATCCTTGCCAGGTCACTGTGGAAAGCAAGAGACAAAGCAGGGGGCTGAGAACCACGGATCTGAGGCCGGTGCAGGGAAAAATATTAAGAGTCACCCACAAGCAACACCGCAAAAGCAAGGCAGATGTACAGAAATGTTTAATTAAATAAGTGGAGGCATTGTGGAAGCATTTTAAAGTTATCCTCCGTCCAAATGAAAGGCATTCCATTCCTTTAATGAGCGTAATGATATGCAGCACAAAGCAAAAGAGGACGATTAAATCCAGATTTACCAGTTTTTTTTGTTATATCGCTGAGTACTTACTCCTGGTTCATGTGCACCACAGCCTCTAGGGTGGTATAGCCAGCAGCTGTGAAGTTATCCTTGTATCGCTCCATTTTAATGGCTTGGAGCCAGTCACCGACAGACACAACCGCCGAGAACTCAGGGGAGCTGGGATCCAGCAGGGCTGTGCTAGGTCTGGATGCCAAACAGTGAAAGACAGAGAGACGGTGTCAGCTGGATCATGAGCCGCAAACCAAAGTTTGCTCTCTGCTACAATTATCCTCAATGATTAGGTAAAAGCAAGTGCAAGACGTTGTGCCCAGCAAAACCGGTGGCTCTCTGTACAGCAGCGCAGACCAAGGCAAGAAGGACTTGGGAGTGCTCATGGATGAGAAGCTCCCCAGGAGCCGGCAGTGTGTGCTGGCAGCCCAGAAACCAACCCCAGCCTGGGCTGCAGCAAAAGCAGCGTGAGCAGCAGGGCCAGGGAGGGGA
>VXBW01005385.1:601202-660748 GCA_013400375.1 Thinocorus orbignyianus
ACCATTCTATGATTCTATGACTCTAAGAAACTTCACAAAATGCCAAGTAATAGGCCGATTTTTGCTAAGAACGAATTCGACCTCTGTATTCCATTTCTGCTTTCAGATCTAATTTGAACCGCCATGCCGCTTGCAATTGTCACTTCAGAGGCAACCAAGGTTGCAGAAAACGCTTTTACTTCCAGAAACAAAGAAGGTGGCAGGGCTGGAAGGCGCTCAGCCCAGTGGGTCTGTGTCTCACAGGCAGTGGCACAGGACCGTGCCAGCCCTGCATGTGTCAGGCCCCGGCTGGGCAGCTATAGAAACCCCACTGAAGTGTGAGCACAGAGCTCGCAACCTGCCAGACGGGTTTGCAGGGCACAACTCAGGGCGGGTGCAGATAAATCCTGTTTCCAGCCAGGTTTTCAGGCAAGCTAGGCGCATTCAATCAGACTCAGGACAGCAGGGAGTTAATCCCCTCTTTAATCAATCCATTCCCGACCTGCACGTGTGCCAGGAGTGGCGGGAACCACGCAGGCTTTGATCTTTTTCCCTGCACTGTGGAATGCGCTCCTCATTTTCCCCTTGCACAGATTTGCCAATAATTATTTTTACCAAATTTGCTTCTCTTATTAATACCTCATTTATTATTTCATCTACGCTGTAAATCACAGTTTCATTAAACCATTATAAACTGCTATTATCTATCTAACCAAAACAATTATCATTTAGCCATTTATTTGAAAATGCACATCATCAAACATTAGGTGTGCAATAGCAGAGTTATGTCTTGCCTAAGGCACTGAGTACGTGCTGGTAGTACTTGGTACAACTCTTACTGTACAATGTAACACAGGGCCAATGATGGCAATCTAATTATATAAAATTATGCTTCATGTATAAAGCCATAAAGTATATTAATAATGTTGCATGTGTATTTGAAATGGGCCACCAAGATGCTCAGAGGGNGGCTTGGAGCAACCTGCTGTAGGGAGAGGTGTCCCTGCCCATGGCAGGGGGGTTGGAACTTGGTGATCTTGAAGGTCCCTTCCAACTCTGACCATTCTATGATTCTATGAAATACATGTTCCAAAGAGAAGAAGAATAAAGATCTATCTAAATAGTCATGAACATGAAAAGACCTTGAATAGTCTATTCACTTTTGTAAAAATCTGTATTTTTTCACAAAGCTCCTGTAAACTGGAAAGAACACAAAAGGGCAGACTTCATACTGTGATTCTCAAATCAAATTATCACTGCAGATTATACTGTGATTCTCACCATGTAAATTATTTAAGCCTCAAGGGTGGATACCTTTTTGCCAGGCTACCAATGAATTAGGGCAATCTGGAAGACACGTGGTGACAATGGCCTCACAGGGTTAATAATCCCTCCTCTGATAATGGATGTTGTAAGCAAGAGTTGCAAAGGGACCTACAAGTTTAAAAAGGAAAACAGCTTTTCCCAGGATGTTGTTCTGTTGGAGGCTGAATCAGCACCTCTGTTACTCCTTCACTGATTCAAGAAACTTAATTTTGTGTTGCCCAATGGATATTTTTGTCCCTTCCCTTCTATGGAAAAATATTTCCTCACTATCTTCCTCTTGCTTCTTTTCTTTTAAAAAGCTTTTTTCCATATTTGCGTAAGAAAATTTACCTGACAAAGCAAAGATGAAATATTTGAAAAACATAGAACAAACCTGGTGTAAATTAGTAAAGCTCCTGTTACTTCAGCAGTGTTTCACCAGCTTAAACAAACTGCTGATCTGTCCCAACAAAGGTATTTTGGTTTTACCCTACAACTTTGGGAGTTACCTTCCTACTGTGCTTCTTTTTTTGTGCGTACCACGCTCAGCAAAGAAACCAAAACACAAATGCAATGTGGGATCAGCGCAGACATGAAACTGGCTTTCCACAAAATTAAATTCAAATTCACATAAAAATTAATCCACACCTTCCCAATGCCCGCGAGGCGTTGGCTCTAATGCCGTAACGCTCATTTGCAAATCCTACACAAATCTAGGGTTTATAAAACTTGACGATGTACTTTTCCTGCAGAAAACCACATCAACTCCTGCTAGTTACACTGCACTAAGGCTACCTGCTCAGGCCCTTTCACGAGGGGGGAGAGGGAAAAGACACAGCAAACTTTGTCTTCACGCAGAGCTTGCCTGCATCAGAACTTTTTCAGGACAGGCTTAATACTGTGTTATAAAATTGGCCAGTGCTGGTGTGACACAGCAACAGCTCTGCTCCTTTGATCTCTGGAGTCCTCAACATAGAAAGGACATGGAACTGTTGGAACAGGTCCAGCGCAGGGCCACCAAGATGCTCAGAGGGATGGAGCAGCTCTGCTGTGAGGACAGGCTGANGGGAGGCTGGGGTGCCCAGCGGGGCTCAGCAGGTGCCAGCACGACCCTCTGCAGAGCAACAGAGCAGGATTTCATGCTGGCACAGAGGTGGAGGTGACCTGCAGCTTTGTCTGTCGCCTCCACTGAGCATCCTCGTACATCACCATTACCGAAGCGCAGCTGACCTGGAGCTCTCGCTGCCCGTCCTTTTCAAGCTGTTGGGGTTGCGGATGAGTTTGTCCAGCATGTTGACAATCTGTCCAAATTTAGGCCTGTCACTGCGTTCCTTCTGCCAGCAGTCTAGCATCAGCTGATGGAGAGCAATGGGGCAGTCCATCGGGGGTGGCAGCCGGTACCCTTCCTCAATGGCTTTAATAACCTATAAATGGCACAATTAGGAAGACATTAGAGAACATCAGACACTGCTCACATCTACCAGCTGAGTATCATTTATCCTAGGGCGATCCGAAGTATGGAAACAAATCCACAATTAAGCGAAACAACATGGAAAATTGCACTCAGGCTCAGGCAGTTGGTGGTCTCAGAACTGTCATTGCTCTCCGACAATTCAAAACTAAAAGGGCACAGCATCCAAAGGAGACATCAGATACAGCAGGGCAACGTATCACAAAAGAGCACTTGGGATACAGGGATGACAAAATAGCCCAGGCTAGAATTAAACAACTGCCCTTGTGGGACAGAGGGTTGGAGAAGCAACAGCAAACCTTTAATATCTGTCAGTTTTGGGTGTGATACGTTGACGATGAAATTTTCCCCATCATTTTTAGGGCACATCAGATCACCCCCTTCTCCTGGGCTAGCTCATTGCTATCAGTTACAAAGACCTTGTAGAGAACTTGTTCTCTCACCGCTGTATGCTCTGAACCAAAAATATGCAGAAATGGGAACCCTTTTGTGCAGCTTTATCAAGAAAATTACCGAAGACCAACACAGCAGCTTAAGTATGCATTTCATATTTAATAGAAAGCAGAAAACCTCACAAGCTGAAGTAATTTATAACACTCCAAAATGGGCTCCAGAGCTCAGTACTCTGTTGGCTTCTTAGTTCTCTCAGGAGAACAGGGTGTGATGAGGACTCAATTCTGATAAGACAGCGACATGACCCAGAAGCCTTCAGATCTTAATTAATCGATATGACTTTTCTGGCAGGATTCACCATGAGACTAGAGACCAGGAGTGCACAGAGTCTGAACTGCACTAAGTTCCCTCGTTCTGGTCTTGTCCAATTAGTGGCTAAAATCCACTGGGAGGACAGGGCGAGGGATATGCTTGCACTATTAGCAGCTTTTCAGTGACCACAAACTAAGTGGCTCTCACTACTCCAGAAAGTATGAATCCAGAGAAATTGAAAGGATCTTCAACAGACACAGAGAAGAATTTGAAATCCACTTCTGCTTTGTTGTGAAAAGCACAGCTCTCAGTGCCAGTAAGGAGAAAAAATACCAAAGGTATGTCTACTCTATGAATTAAAAGAGGATGCAAAGAGAGAAATGCTGGCTCTCACTGTCCTGTTCAAGCCAGCTTTCTGATACCCTGGGTTCGCAGTGGGTACCAGCCTCGTGTGCAAGCTCTGCGTTTCTTGCCTTGAGCTCCACTGTTCTGTGTAGACACGCCTGATATAACTGAGACACATCTGGTGGTTTATTTTCTTGCTAAGTCTTGATGACTTCCTGATAGCAAAGGAAGGCAAGATTGGGTGCCAGAAGAGACATTTCACATCAGAAGGAAATTAAAATTATATCCCCCGTTAAATGCCATCCGCATCTAGACACTCTTTGAAAACGTTCAGCTCTACAGAAGAAAGCAGATGACTTTTAAAATGCCTTAACCACTCCCATGGCCATACATTCAGATTAACATTTTCTCCTTCCTTTATGTTTGTAAATCCCCTGGGAAAAGAATTACGGATAATCTACGCCTCGTTTTCACTGCTGTTTTTTTTTATTCTTATTTATTTAATAAAAATTCTATTAGCAAAAGCTCTTATTAGTACTGTTATTAAATACTCTTCTGGAACTGCAGCCATTGTGCATGCTCCCTCTTGGAATACACTGAGGTAGTCCAGATGGTGTGGTTAAACAGGACATGCATAATTTAAGAATGGTCATTCAGGAAAGCTGCTTTTTAATGTCCTCGAGGGGCAGCTATGGGATTGTCACAAAAGATGCTCTGACTGATAATAGGAATTGGGTTTCATACGTGCTGGTTTAGATATCCTACAAGAAATAAAATCATCAGGAAGAATTACAAGCATACTGGGGCTTGAAGAATTAACCACTAATAGGAAGCTCCATTAAATTCAAGTCTTTTTTCTTAAAGACTTTCAATAAAGTTGAGATTTAACATCCACACTCCAATCTTCCCTCTCGTGACAGGATTACGGTCTGACAGTTTAAATATGTTTGTTTCCCTGTCCTCCATTTTTCTGTCTTACTTTAATTGCTTATAATATTTTTCTTAAAATAAAAAAAAAAGAAGAAAATTCACAAGTTATAAACCCTAAAAGAGAATGCCCTATTCCCTGATCACAGACCATGACTGAAATAACCATGGAAGTCTTAGCTCCAGAGAGGTTCCCTGAGAAAACAGGAACCTACCACCCACGATATCTCCTTAAAAACCTCCTGGAGTAAATGCCTTCTACCCATATAGTGATCGATACAGAAACACATCAGCAGATATAGAATCATAGAATGGTTAAAGTGGGAAGGGACCTTAAAGATCATCAAGTTCCACCCCCCCTGCCATGGGCAGGGACACCTCTCCCTAGAGCAGGTTGCTCCAAGCCCCATCCAACCTGGCCTTAAACACTTCCAGGGATGGGGCATCAACAACTTCCCTGGGCAACCTGTTCCAGTGCCTCACCACCCTCACAGCAAAGAACTTCTTCCTAATATCTCACCTAAATCTCCCCTCTTCCAATTTAAAACCATTCCCCCTCGTCCTGTCACTAGACTTCCTGACAAAGAGTCCCTCCCCAGCTCTCCTGGAGCTCCCTTCAGATACTGGAAGGCTGCTCTCAGGTCTCCCCGGAGCCTTCTCTTCTCCAGGCTGAGGACAAAGATAAAGGTGTGAGGAGAAAGGCAGAGAAAAGGAAAAGGAAGCTCAGAAGCAGACTCACATCTTGATTGGACATATCCCAGTAAGGTCTTTCTCCGTAGGACATCACTTCCCACATGACGATGCCGTAGCTCCACACATCACTGGCCGATGTAAATTTACGGTAGGCAATTGCCTCTGGCGCAGTCCACCTGATGGGGATCTTGCCACCCTGCCACAAATAAAAGAAACCACAGGCTCGTGAGTCACTGACCCAGAAATGTGCGTGGCTGACACTCTTCTACACTGACACTAAACATACAAAATGGTTTGCTGCACGCCATTCCAGAACCCTCCTTAAAAAGGCATCAACTTTCTCCTTCCTCTGCCATAAAACTGTCAGATCCAACCAGGAGGCAATGCTGCCCATCTGTTTTCTTTAGTCACAAGGAGGCGAACCAGTAAATTGTTAAATGTAATTTTTATCAGCCCTCTCTGAGATCTCTGCTTAGGGCTATGCTGAAGCATGAGAACGAGCCAGGGGTTTTACAAAGTATATATTAAAGATTTAGTTGACAAAACAAATAAGTACACGCCGTTAATTACTATTTCCTTACTTGCCTGCCTGACCTGTTTGGCCCGTTTCAGAAAAAATGGGATTATAAACGTTCTGCTTTTCAAAAAGGTAAAATAAAGAGAGGATAAACTTGGGAAGATTTACGAATACTGTGGTGTTTCCCACAGGCAATATCCCAACTCCTCCCAGAGATGCGAGACAGCAAGCAACCCTCTGGGCAATCCCAGACCCTGTGGGAGGAGTTCAACGCCAAACCATGGTACAAGGCTGCTTTTGATACCTGCTGGAGAGAGCTGCCTCTTGTTAGGATGCTTCTTTTTAAACAAATAAAAGCATTTGGGCATCTAATTTGGGCCACTGAGGTCCTGCACTAGTTTAAAAGGAACTCACTCCATCCTGTTTATCTGATTTTGCCTTAGCTGAGTGATCCCAGGCCAGAGATTTCTCCTTTGTTTATGCTAATATGCAAGGTGTTTTTAATTGAGCTTTTGGTTTCCTGCAGTTCCATCTGGGGAAAGACTTAAGCTGAAACAAAGGTTTTAGGGGTTTTTTTTCATTTGCTTTTATGCTTTTTGGATTAAGTTTATTTTGACAGGTTTCTTCTCAGCAGTCTTCTAGATAGTTTTTATCCATAACTGAGTGCAGTGTGTGCATACTTAATAGTTTATTGTCCCAGTATCTCTCTCAAGCGTTTAATGTGGGACTTGTTCCAAAGCCAAGGGAAATCAAAAGGGATCCTTCTCCTGGCTTTTTTGGCCATTGCATCAGGTCCTTTGTAAATCAGGTTGCAACAGTATGTGCCTTGTGTGGCTACAGGATGCTCTCTCTTTAATGAGTTACACTACTAATGGGGAGGAGAACACATCGCCCTCTTAAGAAAAAGACGCTTCAAAATTTGCATTCTATTGCATCTTCCCTGGTCATGAGAAAGCTCCATCCCTCCTTTCAGACACAGATGCATGGACGTTGTTTATACATGGCTGTAATCCTAAAAATTGCCAAGAAGCTCTTTTTATTCAGCTGCTTGAGGACGGTGGAGTTCATCCAAATTTTCCTGATCCTTCATTACTGATACCAAATGAAGACAATGCCCTGTAAAGCAAATGTCATTGATTCCCTGTAGTTCACTCTTGAGAGCAAACATAATACTATATCTCCGCTCACTAAACGCAAAGGGAAGCTTTTCAATCATTTCTCTCTTGCCCTCGTGTGTTTGTCTAAACTCCGATTTCCCTGAATACAGCTTTTCAGACCCCTGCTTCTGCTTCTTCCACTTGACACCCTAATGAGTGAGAAACACCAAGGTTGGCCAGCATTTAATACTACACGAGTCTATCCTTCCCTGTAATGAACTGTGAATCCATTAAAGGATGAGAGTGTTGGGATTAAACTGCAAAATCTGAGTGCTGCGAACAAACCCTGCACTAGGGAGAACAGATGGGGAACGGCAGATATTTTAAAACGAAGAAAATAAGCAATTAAGAGAGGAGACTTTATAAACTCTGACTTTTTTTTTCTTTATGGGCATGTTAATTACAGAGGTATTGGTACAAATGCTGGTAACGATCCGGATGTTGTTTTGTGGCCAAAAATACTCACTTGCATTAGTACTATTCCACATGCTTCATATTAAAATGGCTTTAGCAAAATTAGCAAACAGTGGGATGCTGAAATATAGATAAAATGGGAAAGAAACAAAAAAATGGGATTGGAGGTCGGACACTTTTCCCAGTCTGAATTATTTAGGTCAAATTCATGACTAGGTTTGTGATGGGAAAAAAGCGGATTTATTTTTTCTTATTTTGGTGGCACATCTACACTTTCTGTATCAAACCTCAGTGGCACTAGCCACTTGCATGTGTCAGCATGCATGTCTGTAGATATCAGAAGGAATAGAAGCCCAAACTCTAATTCCTGGCATCAGATTCCTGTCACACACTCTAGCTCACTGAAGGAACCAGAGGAATACGTGGGTCACGTCCTCAGAGAAGAGATACTGATGAAGCAATAACACTACATCAATTTATACCAGCTATGGAGTCTGAGCCAATGTTTACTTTCAGGTTGCGATACAGGTTCTCGCTTGTGACTGAGACTATTTTAAAACAAACCACTGCCACCTCCCACACAGTCAGAGAAAACCAGTATGTAGGTAAGAAAACCCACTGGGGGGGGAATTTCCCTCCTTACCCGTGTGGTATAAGCTGCTTCGGGGTCGTCTTCCAGGACCCGGGACATGCCGAAGTCGGACACTTTGCAGACCAAGTTGCTGTTGACGAGTATGTTTCGAGCGGCCAGATCCCGATGCACGTAGCTCATGTCAGACAGATACTTCATTCCTGAGCCAATGCCACGAAGCATCCCCACCAACTGGATGACTGTAAATCTGCCATCGTTCTTCTGCATATGGGGAAAGGAAGAAAATCACAGAGCATTAAGCTAAAAGCTACATTATCGCCGTTGCTGAAACTGGCAAAGAGCATCTCTACAGATTCCCATCTTCTCTCAAATAAAATGCAATGTTATTTCCTCACTCTTCTGACTAGTGTCTATAATTCACCAGTAAAGTAAAAACACAGAGATTCTGTCACAGTTTCCAGTGATACAGTATCCAGTTTGCAATGAATCTGGCTTTAATGAGTCTACATAGCATTACGGTGCTTCCAAAAATGGAGCAGATCAGAACTGTTCCCATTAAACATGGCTTATTTAAGACCCTGCTACTTTAAATATTACACTTATTCTGTGTACTTCCACTTTACGTTTATTCTGATCCTTGACAGGATTTCCCAGGTACAAACATAATTTATTTTAAAATGCTGAATTCTCAGTATTTTTCTGCGAAAGCGAGACAGAATGGAAAGCAGAGGATGTTTCCCAGTATAAAATCTCCTTAGCTTATTATGAAGACATCACCTACCCTGAGGAAGGCATCCAAGGAGCCATTCTCCATGTACTCAGTTATGATCATTACCGGTTTACCTGGAGTTTGCAGAAAGAAAAACACAATTCCTTGATGAACACCGATGTTAATGGGATAAAAATGGGTTGCACATGATTTTACTGCCAAGACACCTGGCTTACACAATCTAATTCAATTCAAAAAGCACCAAGCTTATGGCTCAGCTGTGGGGAGCAAGAGAAGAAATATTATAGAGCAGAAACATTTAAAGGGCCTCATCTGGAAGGTTAACCCTTTGGTTGACTCACTGACAAGGCCTGTAACTGAGGTGGCTCCTGTTCTCTAAGGAGTATATGAATTGAGAGCTAAGAAACAAAGATTTGTCCAAACTTGACAAAAATCTTTGGTGTAATTAAATTGCTTGAATCCTAGAAAGCCTTCCTCTTTGGAAATGGAATTCATGAATGCTTTAGTCTCTGTCTCTTTCGAATGATCAACGCTTTAGGCAAATTAGAAGCTGTCAGCAGCTACAAGGTACTCCAAGACAACTGGATTCAAGAATGCAAAATACAAGCTGTTCCTCTCAACTTTCTCCATCCCAAATTTGTATCCCGTGTCTCTCGTTATTTATAAATGAGCCAAAGCCATTTGCCTCATGAAGTCACCCACAGGATAAATGATTCAATGAATTGTGTCACACGTGGGGCAGAGTGCTTCCAGCAGCACTCAGCCTTCCATGCTGCAACACAAGAGAGCCAAGCTGGGCAATCCAAAGAGAGATGTCATGTAACGTTACTGACACGGGGATGCTTTCTAGGCACTCTCCTGCCTAAAGCAACAGCAAACGCATAAATAATGCTCGATGTTGTCTTTAAGAGCTTTACAAAGTCGCTGAAACTGAAAACATTTAGGTACATACAAGAAACATTAATTATTTCACGTTGTTAAATCATGCTGGATATTCAGCACCGAGATATCTGCAGAAATAGGCCCGATATCATCTCTGTTCTAAAAGCAAGTAGTGGGAGATGTACAGAAGTGACTTATCAAAGGTCAAATGGCAAAACTTCAGTCCCCCCAAGAAGAACACTGTTAAGCCCACCCGAAGTCAAGGGAGCACCTGATGATCATCACCTGTTATGTTTTAGCTACAAGAACTATAGAGCTTCTTTCTAAATAAAAGACGGTGTCCCAGAGAAACTCTGCTTTTGTGTTTCCTTGAGCAGCTCTAAATAAATCATTATGGGGAAAGAAAGGTTCAACGGGCACGTTACTAGGCTGTAGATAGCTCAATTCTGTCTGTGTGTCAGAACTACTCAACTTTTTCGGGCTTCTGTCACCAGCAAGTATCTGCTCCAGAACAACCGGCTATGAAAATTACCCTACCGTGAAATGTTGCAGCACTGGAAGTTCCCCTAATAATTTCTACCTCACTGCATTCTTTCACCAAGATGCTTTTCTCTTCTTTTGTCAGAGATACCTGCTTTTGAAGGAATGATTTTTTTGTTTAATTAGAAAACAATATGCTATAAGGACTGACTGTATTGAAAATTTTACATCATTTCACTTAGGCCAAGATCTAGCATCACTTATTTCACTCATCCTTACTTATTTCACCTTCTCAGTACCAATCTATCCATTTACTGTTCACTGCTTGTCCTTCCCTTCCCAACTGATATCAAAACTCTCACTGGTTTGGTCCCATGCAAGCTGGCATGGCTGTGAAATGCCAGCCTTGCAGCTGAACCCTTTCTGATTTGCATGAACACAGCACTGAAGCGATGGCATTGCATAAAGCAAACTGCTCTGGATGAAGGGCTTAGTGACCTTGGCTGAATACTTGCACCCTTAAGGAATTGGATTTGATAAAACATCACTCTCCCTCTAATTCACCTTTGCAAGCAGAGAACGCTTGGTGAAAAGAGAAAAAAACCCAATCAAACCTGCATATGTCACTGCTTCATTTACGCTTTGCAACTGTGACCGGAACCCTTTCACTGAACAAATATAGCTAAATGAGTTTTAATTAACCTTCCTCAATCAAAAGATACTATGTCAAGGTAGAAAGGAAGAAAGGGAGACTCTATCAGTGCATTAACATGTAATTTCATTACTCAGGCACTTCTTTAGCAGGGGAGGGGGATAGTGAGAGGAGAAGTTACCATCACTGAGTCCATTATTAAAGTACTTGACTAGCAGCCAATAATGTATTCATGGGTTTTTGCTGCCTCTCTCAACCCCTGTCTACACGACTATTTATCTCACATTTTAATTTTCAGTTTATTAAATGCACTCATTTATCATAGTATTTAGAAAACCTATGGAGAAATTGAGATAAATGGCTTCTTAAGTAGCCCTGTTTACCAAACACACCAGCTCTGAGGTAACCAAGCCGCCTTTGCCGCGGAAGCATCGCTCGCTGGGAGCCAGGCAATGAAACGTTCCAGGGTCAGGCTACCACCTCCTCGGTGAAAATTTCAAATCATTTTAATTCAGTGACAAGTGCATTATGCAAATGCACACAGTCATTTGTAACTGCTAGAGCTGTAATAGCTCTGGGGTTTCCAGCCTCGGTGGGATTTCAAGGCAAAGATTCCTCCTGTTCTTTTACAGAGGTGCTAGAAAAATCACTGTCTGTGGCAAACACTCTGGCCTGACCACAACCCAACCTCAGATTTGTTACAACAACAAAAAGAGAAAGAGAAACCTTGAAAATTCAAACAGAGTATTATCTTTTAACTTCAGTTTTGAGGGAGGCCTTCAGTAAACAACAGTCAAAATTAGTCCAAACCCCTACTTTCCCTAGCGGAATTTATCTTGAAAAGCAAATAGTGATACACTGCTGTGTTCAACAACTGTGAGAGAAGGCAGACTAGGAGAAGTAAACACAAACGAGCCAGGGCAAGATCTCCAAAACCACAAGTCGTGGAGTAAGGATCCAGCTCCTACCAACATTCAAGAGGGACAGGGTTTTTCAGTGGCATCGATGGCTTTCGACAACCCTCTATGGGAGATGCTTTGCCTTTCTAGTAATATATTTTACTTTTTATCTTTTCATCCATATCTAATTTCAATTCCTTACACTATTAATACCCTTCACTCATGTTTATCACGCACACCACCAGCTGCAGAAGGTAAGCTTCACAAATTCCACCCTTTAAGAGCAGCTCACACAAGATCACTGCTCTCCGTGCGACCCTGAGCACGAGCCCCTACATCCAAAGAGTTTTCTAGGATCAGCCATCAGTGCCAGGTTTTGCCAACGTGCTACAGCTGGAGTAGGGATAATAACTGCACCATCACAGCAGTACCTTATCATGTCAGACCCAAGCACATCTGTCTCACAGGTGTATTTTCAGTTCTAGCCTACAAACAGTATCCCACGAGTGCTGCCATTCTCTCTCTAAGGTGGGGTTCACGGCACAGTGAAAGCCAATAGACTTTAAAAAAAACCCAAACAAACACAAAGGTCGGCCAGGTAAATTCTGCAGAGTGAAATTATCACACCTGTAAATCAGGGAAAACAAATAAGCAAGTTTCACTCTAAAATAACCTACTTCATTTCAAAGGCTTGCTCCTTACATCTGTGCTTTGTACCTTAAACATACGACTCTGTAGTTTTGTTTTGGTATTTTTCCCCCAACCATTTTACATTCTTTGCTCACCATCTGCTTTTGCCTATCCAGTAACAATCAGCTCAGTCTAGCAAAGATGTGAAAGATGCCTGCTTGGCATAAGGGGGGAAAAAAACAGCCAACCTCTGCAGTATTAATTCCCCCTACAAAATCTTGTACAAGCTGCCTAGAGATAGAGTATCAGTTGAAACCATAAACCCATTTATAGCTGACAACAAGATTAATGACTTGTCCCGCACTGATTTCCTCCTATTAGCTATCAGTGGATCTGTTCCATCTGTCATTTCACAGGAAAGAGCAGAAAAAAAAACAAAAAACCAAGCCAGCACACACCACCACAGACTTAATTTCTCAGTGACTCTCAAATTGGCCTTGTCATGAAAATGACCTACTTACATTTAGTAACAACACCTTCCAAGTGGATGATATTGGGGTGGTCAAATTGTCCCATGATGCTGGCCTCACTCAGGAAGTCTCTCCTCTGTTTATCAGTGTAACCAGCTTTTAGAGTCTTGATAGCAACACAGATCTCTCTTTTTCCTGGGACTTTGAGACGTCCACTGCATACTTCACCGAATTCCCCTTAAGGAAAAAGGCACAAGAATCCATGGTCATGAATGTGAAGCACATGCTCGTGTTCAAACTGTTCATTTGGGGAGCTATTATGAAAAACTCCTAGGATCCTATGTTTCCTAAAAGCAAATGTAAAACTGTATTTACAGAAAAAAAATGCAAAAGTTCTGGCACTTACCCACACCAATAACTTTTTCAATCTTTATGCAGGAGGCATCAATTTCTTTGGCAAATTCCCTCACAGCTTGGTTTGGATCCTCATATGTAAAAGGATCCACATATGTTCTAACACCTGCAAGGCAGAAATGTTTTATTTGAAGTCACTGATCTACATGCTGCTGAACACAGAACATATGAGACTGAAGCCTTAATGATATACAACAGCAAAGAGAGTGTACAATAAAAATGTACTGTAAGCCAGGAATGACTGATGCAGGAAGGAAGGACTTAATGTATTTTTCCCCGATGTGATTTTTTAAAATGTAAACATTTAATATTTCCCAATATAGATATAAGGGATCAGGTTTTGCCTATATATGAACTTCACAAATCACTGCCATCACTAACAAGCCAATAGCCTGTCTATAGAGCTATGAGACTAAAATACTACATCCCATTTTCCTTTTGGGAGCCAAGAAATTCTGAGCTCAGGTCCTAGGTTTGGTATCTGGATGACTCAGATGGAAGTAACAGTACAATTCAGTCCTGGAAAAAAAGGCAGCATAGTTCACATTCCCGTTCCTGCAGGATTGCCTCCAGCCCATCCAGAAATGGTGTTAGCAGAGTATTGTGGGGAAAAACCATGCCTAGGTATCACTGGCTGAGAATAGATGTCTTTCAGCGGAAAAGGAACAATGGAAAAATTCGATGAACCTTTCTCCTGTCTGTCCTGTCAAAACTTTTTACCCAGACACTTCCATTTTCCCTGTTACTAAAGTACATAGTTTTGAGGAAGGACCTTTGCAAGAGGAAAGCAGAAACATATTCATCTCAAGAGGAATGTCATCCCTTATTTCCCAAGCATCAGAATATGGGACATGCTTTACGAAGCACATCAAAAAACCCAAGCACCACTGCCTTTTACCTTGGTTCAAATGTTTCTCCTCATCTGCTTCTTGCTTAGCCTTACTGTACTTACTGCGCCTGTCAGAACAAACCAAAAAAAGAAGCATTTCAGTTCAGAAAAAGCATCTTTCTTTGAGACAAACTCAGTCTTCCCGATCTGCTGAGACTACGTGGCAGCTCCCCTACAACAGCCCATGACAAAACACACTCCAGCGGGGTGGGAGACTCCTCACCCCAAACTGCTCTAAGAGTTACTGGCATTAAGAAAGCATCAAGGCAAACATAAATCCATTTGCATCTCGGCGTTTAAAGAAAGGAAAGAAAGGTTGCATTTCGGCTACTTTTAGTTCAAATGTAGTGCAATTCAGTGGAAAAAAGGGGTCAAACTGCTTTCTAGCCCTATCACATATGGATTTAAACACTACAACCGAGGTGTTTCTGTAGATTGATTTTCAAACATCATTAGGCAAATGCCAATAGCAACACACTTATATAACTATATAACTATAATATAAATTTAAAACTGGAAATAAGTCTATTAACACAGAAATCGTGATGGCTGCAAAATAAAAACCAACCCTGAGCATCAAAAATGCAGATCCCAAGGATTTTGCTTATTCTTTTAATCACTGAATAATCGAAGGGGACAAAGAACTCCTGACAGCAGAGCTTCTCTACTAACTCTCTGAGTTATAGAGAATAATGTAGTATAGCATGTTAATTCTGTAGATTACTCCTTGTACATGATTATAATATCCAGTTAGGTATTTACACACATGATATTGTATCCAGTTAGATATTTAATTAGTTCAGATTTAAACTTCAATGGGTAAGTGGCATTAAGAGAAGTTAAGTTAGTTTGTTAGGGAAGAGCAGTCAAGTGTGTACTGGGATTTGAAGTTCTGCAGCATCTAATGGTGTGCAGATGAAAAGATTTTATTTGGGCTTTTACCCATCATTCACTGAAAGTTCAGAACCAGGCTTGAGAACATACACTGATGAAGAGAAGGGCTTTTTGTTGCTTACTCCTCAGTTTGCCTGTTTCTATGGAAGTCAAAGTCCCTCAGCACGTCAGACCCAGGTTAGCTACGTGATAAGAGTCTGGCTGAAGAAGAGGGAAGGCAGCAAGAGAAACTGAGCTTGGAGAACAGGAGGCAGGACTCTCACTGGCTGCAACGTGCAACCCACTGTCTGGAGTGGGGCAGGAGATAACCAGACCTGCCATGGACACTGGGGTGAGACCAGCTGAAAACGGTGAATGGGTAGCGGAGGAAAACAAGAGTAGGTGAAAGATCTATCCAGAGGTGTGAGCTAAAAGGAGTCCAAAACTCCTGATAACAGGAAGAAAACATGTGACCAAGAGTCTTGCTTGCAGCCAACCTTCTTGAGTCTCACCATTCCCCCTCCTGTCAGCAAAACCCTTCTGCCCATCAGTAAAAGTATTTCCCTTCCCACTCTGCGCCTGGCCTGTGGGGAACTGCAGCTTCCCATCGCTGTCAGCTGAAAGGCCACTTCCCAGCCTGTGTCTTTGCAGTCTCTTAGTGCTGGGTGTTAAACACACTATGCCAACAACAAAAACTGCTCTCTTTGACATGTGAAGACTACCTGATCTTTGAACAAAGCCTCGAAGCTCCCAACAACATCAAGAATTCTGTTTAGACATAAAAAGCAGGTACACATCCAACCATAGATGGTTGGGAGCTTCTTTTCTTGATGAAAGCCAATTAAACACAAACGGCTCCAAATCACAAGAAGAGCGTTATTAAAAACCACACTGGATCCAAGCATCAATTTAAACCATTTATTTGCCCCGGGACTTACAGCACTTGGTAAAACAGAGCTGAGTTAAACAAAAGAACTTCGTTCTGCTCCCAGTTACTGAACCAAGTAAGAAGGAAGAGGCAGCACAAATCTCACCCAGTGCCATACGGGACCAGCACAGCTAAGGGGATTCCAGAGATGGTTTTGGATATTATACAACTCCTCTCAGAGGAAAGAAAAAAAACGGGGGGAAAAAAATTCTGCTTTTTAAGCAGGAGCCCTTCGAATTCATTTTATTAATGTTCAAGCACAGATGGGAGATATGAAACACAGGCTTTGCATGAAAGCATTTTAAGTATGAAAAAATGTTCTTTATCTTCTTTTTAAAAGTACAAGCACCCTAACAACAGTTAAAAAAACAACCTTCCCCACAAAAACCCAAAGACATGCAAGAAAGCAAAGGGAAACAAAGGGATTACTGTTCAAGCAATATAACCGTAGCTCATTAAGCTTAAATAATACCTTCCAAACTAACTACCTACTTCCACTTCTCCCTGTGCCACCTGCTGACCCCTCCTGCTTGTGGCTGGGGGCAGGACAGCCCTGTCCCCGAGCAGTCCGGGACCCTTTGTGGCGGATTTGAACCCCATAATTACAGGGGGTTTGGCTGCGGTGATTAAATAGCTGGCATTCAGGACAAGAAGACGGAAGATTTCGGAAATTGTGGGACTCTGAGACACAGGTGGGGGCTGGCGATGAAGAGGAGGTACCAACAGAGGGGTTTAGCACATCCTGAGGTAAAACAGCACCTCCTCCTCCCAAGGCGCAGAGGGGCCTATTTTACACTTTCCCAAACCCTTCAGAAATCTATTCGGGATATTCCGATTTCAGTCAGAGCTCCTGCAGGACAGGGATTAGAAACATTCACTCTACCTCCTGCACTCTGCTGTACGGATCCACTCATCTTAACCCCAGTAAATTTAAACTAACATTTAGGCAGATTAGCTCCCATGTTAACACAAACGCCGCGGTCACAGGGCAGAACCAAACAGCTTGAGCTGCCTGAAGGCAAAGTCCTTCGGCAAGTTCTGTTGTAAAGATGAATTTTGGGATTTGAGCAATGACTTGAAAAAACGTAATGTTAAACCAGTAGTAACAAGCCAGGGTTCAAAAGTGGGCACCCACAGCTTATGCCCAGTGCCCACACTTGGCTCTCGGATGCAGAGAGGCCATGTCTGTAGGCCAAAGCACGGGTTTGATTTTGAAAATACGACTTTCAGGTCATGGCTAGATTACAAAACCTCCTCAGGGGGACTGTATGGACAAGAAAAGCTTTTTCTCATCTGAAGCATTTTGAAACAAAATACAATTATTTTGCCATTAACTTCTGCTGGTGTAGGAACATCACGAAATATCCCCAAAGCCCACACCTCTAAATGACATTGGTAAAGTGGTTAAAATCGTTAGAGGAATAGTGAATATTAAAGTAGATTCTGTTTATTGAGAGCTACTTCCAGTTACTGGAGAGCTGTGTATTGAGGAAAGCTATTAATTAGCCGGGTGCCATGCATTAGTATGCACAGAGCAGTTTCACTGTCCCAGAATTCCATTCATCTTGCCATGTCTCTCCCCTTCCACAGCCTCTCGGAGACCCACCAGCGCAGAGCTACGGGACATCTCCGACTCCACGGCCACCAGGATACTTTTATCTCCGTTCACACCAGCGCTTGGAGCAGCCTTTTGTCCCTGCTGCCCACCTGCCCTTTGTCTTGCCTTTATCCACGTTGCACACTTGTGGGAAGAGATAACCGAGGAGAGAGCCCGGGCGGTGAGGAGACCTGCCCGAGCGCGGACCCACGGCAGCGAGTCTGTCAGCTACCTGGCTCCAGGCAGCCTTTCCTGTGACAGCTTTATGGCTGATACTAAAGAGAATCAATATGAGGGCAAGGGGTTGACATTTCATTTTCTAAAAAGTGATCCATTGAGGGCCAATCACCAAGGGGTGTTTATCAGCCTTGGGAAGCGACTTTTTTTTATAGGGGGAGGAGGGGAAGGAATCATCTCAAAGCTGCTCGCCGGGCTCAATTCTCCAAGGTGGCGACTCATAATTAGAAATCCAATGTATCCTGCTATCAATCCTGCCTTAAATAATAAAGTGATCAATAAAAGCGGAGAGAAGATTAAGTCATCAAGCTCAGTGATGCTATTTTCTGTTGCAATGGCTTTTAATAAACCTGTCTTTCTGCATTACATTTTCATACGTTCTGCTCTTCTTTCTTCTTCCCAGCATGGAAGCTTGGAGTTGAACACCCACAGAAAGCTATAACAATGCACGTCTACTTTTCAGATATTACAATCATAGTGACTTAACTGCTCTTTAAGACAATTTAAAGCAAGACAGTAAATCGAGAGGAGTTTGTGCACATTTGTGGCTGATGCCATCAAACTGATCAACAGAGACTGACAAAACGCGCGTCCTTCAGACGCGGTGATGATACAGCCAGCTTCACCTCAGAACGAAACTGAAGCAAAATCAAGCCCATCTGTTTAAATGAGACTCAACACAAAGATGAAGACAGAAACACTCACTGTGTTTCTGCTACACTGTCCTCCCATTCACAGGATTGCTCCTGATGCCTGGGTTGAATCTGGGAGAATGAACAAGTACTTGGTAGAAGATTATGGTCCTGCTCTGATGAAATAACCATCGATCCAGTCCGCTGTGGAACTGCATCTGATGCTGAATGACCGTGGTTTCTGTTTTACAGTCACATCCACACACACTGGAAGGACTAACCCAAAGGACTAATGCAGACTCATACAGACTAACACAAAAATCACAAGCATAGCAGTCTGAAGGCTTAGTTCACAACAGTGCAATTGTTTACTCCCTGTCCACCAGGAGTCAGTCCAAGAAAATCTACTGTACCCGTACCCATTAAACTTAACTCCAAATAACCACAAATCTCTAGCTGGCTTGCTTCTCAATGGCAGTTATTGGAATCAGCTTTGCATTTGAAGGGCAAATAGAGCTGGAACTATTGCCATTACATCACATGCTGCTTGGTACTAATGTTGAGAAGATCAAAGCTACATGGGAGAAGGCTTGTAATGCAAATGCACTGTTTATGATGCTAATCAAAGAATTTAGCTTTGTTTCCAAGAGACAAAAAGCTCTCCCATGAGAGAGAGAGGGGGAGAGAGAAGCTTAAGTTCTTACCTCCTGCTGATGACAAAGGCTGCAATGAGAATGACCACAAGAACAACACTGCCAGCCACTGAAACAAGAAGCACGGTGGGATTGGTACCATCGCCAATGATGGGGGAAGGAACTGGAAACAGAAAAAGGAGCATTAATGTCAGACACTCTCCAAAAATCAACCTAGGTAGCACTCAATGAGGCTTTCTGGCTTGTGAAGGCAGTTTAGAGTAGCACTCAAATCTACTTTCAGGCCTTTATTAAATAGTCATTTGACACAATTTTCCAACAAGGCCCTAATTAGCTGAAGACATGATGTTTGATAATGATTTGGGGAACTTCAGTTCACTGGGAACAAGTACTCCCTTTCCTTCTCCCCTTCAGTGCTGCTCAAAGGGTATAACGACTATTTTCTTCCACCTTCCTAATTGCTTTCCCCTCTTCTTTCCTCCTCTTTTTTCTCTCAGTGGGGCCAGATGATCACTTCCCAACTGACACAAAGAGAGTAAGTTATTTTAAAATGTCTTCCCTCTTCCTGCTGGATTGATTATTTTCAGCTGTTAACACCCTGAAGGATGTTGCCACTAACTGCCATGACCTTAAACTGATTTAAACAGACCTGTATGTCCAAAATAAAATAGACTTGGTCATATTGTCTTCCTGCCACTGAAAAGCAAATATTTTGGGGGCTGAATTTGCACGTTTCCTTGAGCAAAGTGAAAAGCTCTACTGACAACATAATTCAAACATTCTGTCTTTATATGACTGTCTGAGGAAAAATGCAAATATGTTAGCTGATGTATGTCAATAGCTTGCAAAGGGGAGTAACAGGGTTCTATTTTCCTGCAAATGAGATGTTCCAAAAACATGTACAAACACCTGCATTTACAGTAAACAAAATAGGTACATAAATCTCTCAAGCATCAGCAGCTTCCAAGTGTTTACAGGGTGCACGTTTCCTTATGCAACACTGAAGTACCTCCATTGTTAGAACCTGGAATACAGCATATCCAAATACGTGTCCCAGGTCAGATTCACGGCATCACTAACAGGCACGTGGCCATGGAAGAACATTTTCCCAGAACAGACACACCACAGTTCACGCAACCAAGGGGAAACTCCCAACACGCAGCTCGGTTACATTTGCACTCTTTGCTCAAGGAAAAGAAATCAGTGGGCATGTCATTACCTGTGTTAGTTGTGAACTCAAACGGTCCACTGAAGTCTCCGTATCCAGCTGCTGTCCTGGCTCGCACGTGAAACACATATGAAGTCAGGGGGTTCAAGCCTTTGATGTCAGTATTCCTGGAGGCTGTCTTCACAATGCGATAGCTGCGCTCGTTTTGGTCCTGACAACAAAAGAACACAGCAGTGATCGAGTAAAGATGCCTCGCTGCACCATGAACCCGTGGAACCCCACTTCTTTGCCAAAACTGTCATGATGAAAGAAGATGAGTCACAACGATGGAATTCCCAAAATACGTCCCGAGGGCTCCTGCTGTCCGCCTTGCTCAATACCCCCAGCACTGCCTGCTGCACGGAGCTCTGAGCAAGCCAAAAAAGGATGATGAGGCAGTAGGTATGATGCCCATACATCCCTGATTATTTAAGAAATCACATAACAAAATCCTTTGGAAAACAGCCAAGCCTTCAAATAAGATCCTCTTGATGAGCAAGCAACATTTTACTCGCACATGCTGGCACTTTCCTTTTCTTCCTACCAGCCCGGAGCCATATATATATAAAAAAAAAATAAATAGATAAAAATATTTTTAAAAAGAAAAGACTTAGAAAATGTCTTCCAGAAAGTCCAATCTTAAAAACTGTTAGATTTTTGGCTGGAAAATCCATCAGAAAATGTAATAAGCTAGATTCCCTGCAAATCAGATGCCTTTTGCTGTATGTGTTAGGGAAGCAAATAAGTGATTATCTTTAAAAAAAAAAATTGAGAAGGACATACGTCCATGTGAGAGACAGCGCACACAAGCAAGAGCAGGTAATTGCTCATTTTTGCAGAGAACCTTTAAAGAAAATAGCTCTTTTCATAGTTCCATAGTTGAGAAGTTATTTGTTGGAATAACATCTCCCTTTCACTTGGGAAGTATGAAGAATGTAATTTTCTTCCCTTATTCTCTATTAAAAGCCATCCAGCCCACACTATCACTCGAAGCAGAAGCTATTGGCAAACAGATCTGATTATTATTGCTGTGTTATATACTTCATTATTATACTTCTGTCTATGAAGTAAAGCTAATGTCTCACTTCTGCCCAACATTACTGATTTTCATTATAAATATGCTTGCTACAAAAGCTCTGTTCCTAGGTAGGAAAAAAATAACAAAATAAACTTGTACTATACAGCTTCAACAGCCTATGAATCTTATTCTTTCAAGCAACCATTCAAGTGCATGAAATCCTTAATTGGATTTTATTAAACTGAATCTATTTGGTTTCAAATGAGGGAATCCCATCTGGAAATAAACTGTAACGGAACAAAGTCAAAAGCTCTCCCTGAACCAAACAAAAGTCCTTGCTTGTCCATTTTTGAACAGTACCTTTTCATAGTATTTGACTTCGTACTCCAGGATAACTCCATTTGGCCTGTCAGGTTCCAGCCAAGCCAAGGCAACGCTGTGCCTTGTTATCTCTTTAGCCTGGATCAAAGCAATTGGGGACGGAGCTGCCAGGAAAAAAAAAACCACCACAAATATATAAGCTATAATTTAAAGTTTTTAATCAAGGCTTTCACAACACGAGCATATTCATAAATCGCATTTTTCTTGCAGAGGGGTTAGAAATATTAAGTATTATTCCTGTTTTCTCTGACAAAATTGCATTTAATTCCTCTCTAATAAAGGCTGGTCTTCTGGGCAATACTAGATGGGTAGGATCTGAGGTAACAGTACAGTTGCCTAAACACTGCAACGTTCATGATGTGTAGGTACAAATCCCCGTAAGAGGCTAAGGGAGTAAAAGATTCTGCCTTACTTGTGTTCTTTCTTAGGCACTGTACACAGACTGGCACTTTTGTTTCGGTCCATAGTAATTTTCTTCTTCCATCTCCTCAAATTAACTGATGTTACTTCATTACCTGTTTGCTTTACAGGAACTATGAAATTCTCAAGGGGCCAATCTGGTTTTCTCTAAAGCTGAGAAAATATTGCCACTGAATTAAGTAAGACCAGCATAAAGCTGAATACAAATGAATTTGGACCCTCCCATGAAAACCAGGAAACCTGTATTTCAAGAGTCTGAGCCAATTTGTGCTTCCTAGCCTTCCCTGCTTATGCCGAGTCTGTGAGCAGTCCCTGAAGAATGAGGAAGCTCAGCGCCCAGGGGCCAGATTCTGGCTTTGATATCTCCTTCCCAGGCAGTAGATACCAGAGACTGGCCCGTTGTCTACCAAACTGGCATCATCTGACCCTGTCCCATGTGGCACTGAATAGAAAGAGCAGGATTACACTGCCGGGGCTTTTTGGAAAAACTCTACCTAGCAACAAGCTAAATTCAAAGATCCTTTACACTGTATCTGTGTGCAGTAATAAGGGCTGCAACGAAGAAGATAATGGAAAACATCTCATTGTGCACCCTGCACTTTCAATAGAGCCCCTGGCTAATGCTGAAGTTCAGGTTTTTTGACTGGCTGGAGGACAATGCTTTCTCCCTTTGACTGCGATAGCAGCAGATTCGTGGGGGAACGGGGTTTTCTGAAGATTTATGAACCCCGGCTGCCCCTTTCTTGCTGTTGTGTTGCTGTGTGGTCACGTCTCTAGCCAGCTGTTATCAAGCTCTTTTGATGCTGACAATAGCTGGTACAAATGGCGGAGTCTCCAGGGATAAAAAGGGACATTCATGAAATTTTTAATCTTATCTAACAAAGCTGTCCTGTATAACCAGAGATTAGAGGTCTTCCTAAATTGAATATATTTCTTCTTTTGTCCCCTGAAGTTGTAGACATGTTGCTCTTTCCTCCTAGCCCCCCCCTCCCCGCCTTCTTTTTGTTTCTTTTTCTATCCTTAACTTTGGGATGACAGTCCATGAAAATGTTAGAGAGTGAAAAGTATCCTTGAAACACATATCCTTGAAAACTACCAAGGAAGACAAATAAATAAAACAGTCACAATAAATGAAAGGAAAACTGAATGCTGAAAGCCTCAAACCTACTTGACCATATCAGACAGTTCTGATGGAAGTGAAAATAACCAGCAGACGCCGCACAGTCACAAAAGGGTGTCTCCTCTTGATGTGAAGCCATCAGGGAGCTGCTTCCCGATTTACTATTTGACAGTTTGGCATCTCTGTTAGAAATGCCTCCAGAACCTTTCTCTCTTTTGCCTTGTCTGTCTCTCACATGCGAAGGCAAATACTGGATGACAGAGGAGACTATAAACACAGCCAACAGGGAGGATGCAGGTGTGCTCCATCAAGTTGGATCTGTGGCATGACTGGGTACCGGCTGAACAACCTTACAGTTCCTCAACACAGAATCAAACTTCTACCCCACACACTTTGCAGTAAGAACACCACTTCGCTAGAAAATCAGAAAACAGATTCGTTAACCTAAAACACACACGTGGGTAACACCACTGATGAACCAACCAGAGAGAAATCTGCTTAGTTTTCCCACTGCATGGATAAAATTCGCCATTACCAGTTCTCTCTTACTTCTGCAAATAGCCCTACAAATCAGGTTTGCCTCTTTCCTTGTTTTCCAGGATTCACCAGCTGACCTGAGAGGTTGAAAGACTGGGCTTCTGGAAAAACAACAGGTCTGAGTCTCCTTGGACATATATTACCAAAAGAGCTTAAGAGTCCAGTCAGTAGAGCCTGGGACAAAGAGGTCATCACCACTGCCAGCTCATCATGGCAATCCAGGCAGCAGTCACAGCCTTCTGGGTGAATTTGTGCAAAATATTTAAATTCTTTGTTCTTCTGCCCTTTGCCTTTAAATTGCTTCTCAGGGATGATGTGAACTAAACGTGTAACAGGCTGTAAAATGATGCTTTGATCACGAGCAGAATGAAAGACAGAATCTTCTCTTATATGTGCGTGGGCTAACTGTGCATTATACACACGCATTCCTACACAAAACATACTGAGGACAGCTTGACAAAAGGGAATAACGTACATAATAAAGATGTTCCCAGTAAGATCACATCATACTTTTGGAAGAGAGTGGGAGATCACTTTCTCTTGCACTTTTTTGCATGTTCTCTTCCCTATTCCCTGATATTTGGAAAGGAACACTAAGCACAAACTTACCTCTCAATCATTATTGCTTACAACGGCAAGTTCTTCTGCCACACGTGCACAGATTGTACATACCAAGCACCAATTCTACCAGAACAGCCCATTTCACAGAGAAGAATGATGAGGTATTTTGGTGTCTAAAAAGTGGTCCCCTTGAACAAAAGCACCACGTGTAACTTTCCCTAGTTCAAAGCTCAGCAGTTTCTCTCCCTGAAAAACCCCACTCCCTACTGATGTGAATGTTGCAATTTTCTTTTATCTACTTCCTCAATAACCTGCCATTAAACACCTACTAGTAGTTTTATTACTGTGGTTCTGAGCTTGTGGCCTACAGAGAGAGAAAGAGCACAGATGTACTACAAAAACTTCACCCAAATACCATAAAGCCATATCCCAAGGCTAATGAGCGCTGAATTATAACAGTTTTGAGGCGCTTTAAAGGATGGCAGAAGCAGAGTGTCAGTTTTTCATTACTGGTTCAAATTAGGGCAGGGTTAGTGAAGAAAGAAAAAAAACAGGAAATAAATAGATGCAATAAAGTCTCTGGCATGTAGGCATCCATGAGTGAAAACAGCCCTTTACAAAACTGCAACACACAAATACTGGGTTATCACAGAGACACAATGCCCAGTATTTCAGTGAAGATGCCTTCTTAACCACAGCAGGGTTTACTTTCCACTCCCCATGATTTGAATTTAAATGGATCATGTTTACTCAAGGGGTCTTTCACTGATTGAAAAATATACCCACAGTTTGTACATTATCTCAGCTAAATTCAAATAACATATTTAAATTTAATTACTTGAAGCTTAGGGGTTTTCATGCTTTTCTTTTTTCCCTCAATTGCACACAACACCACTTATTTGTTCTTATCAATGGCTATGTGCTTTGTCAAGCATCAAAATTAAATGCTTGAAAGCACTAATGATGTTACTGTGATTAAGGGTTTTTACCTTCCAGGGTAGATACTAAAAGCCTGCTCCATTATTAATTACTAAAAAAAAAAATTAAGAAAAAAAGATAAAGAGACTTCTGAGAATCTAACACAGAGGAAGAGTCCTCTTAGAAATCAAAACAAGACAATAAAAGGTCTTCTTGTAACTGGGACAAAAAAACATTTAGGAGAACCTAGCATATTTCATATTTCAAGTTTTCTCTTTAAATATTTACATTGTAGGTTTCTACATGGGATTTTGTAAATTATGTTATCAAATAATCTCACAGCAGGAAAAGGATATACAATGCAGAGAATCAAATATATTTTTAATCATTTCTAAAGGCAACGTTCTCCAAGGCCAGATTCTGGTAATTTTATTCATGTAAGTGAGCAGCTTACCCTACCAGCTGTTGCACTGACTTCAAACCAAGTGAAGGAAGAAGTATCCAGCCCTATCCAGCTACAAGCACCAAAAGAAATTCAAAAGAAAGCAGTTCGGATCTTCCCTAAGACGCTGGTGTACAGTTCTGCTTCCTGTTGATCCCTTGGACCTTCCACCCACTCTCTCTTGTCCTGGCAGAAGGTGCTCCAGGACCCCTGTTTCTGGGTTAACACCACCCTGTGTTCTGTGTACTCCGGGCGAGTGGCTTCAAGTTGTTGATGCCCCATCCCTGGAAGTGTTTAAGGCCAGGCTGGATGGGGCTTGGAGCAACCTGCTCTAGGGAGAGGTGTCCCTGCCCATGGCAGGGGGGTTGGAACTTGATGATCTTGAAGGTCCCTTCCAACTCTGACCATTCTATGATTCACAAACAAAGGGGAATGCATTTTAGCATCACCAAATCTCCAAACATATGCATAGCATATGCATAAGCCATGAGGGTAAGCACATGAAAGGGTTTTTGCACATGTGAACCTATGTGCACAGGCGGAGACGAGATGTCTGTGCACGTCCGAGGAACCTTGCTGGAGTCTGGCGTTCCCATCCCTCACTGCCAGTATGACAGCTCGGCCTTTCTCCTGGGGACCAGCAAGAGCCCGTGGGCTGGATGTGCACTTTAAAACCTAACCACATGCATGTTTTATTATTTTTATTTTTTTCATTATTCCCTCTGTAAAAGCAGAGCAAACATTTGTACGAGTGATGACTGGGCCAGGTTAGGATTTGGACAAGGATCTAGAGGCCTGATTGCTCAACCCAGCCACTGGAAGCCTCCCAAGACATTCCCTAGTCTTCTGTCTTCCCACCGTCTGCCTCTCCCTCCCCCAGGAATGACGACTGGCGAGGAACACCTCCCAGCCTGGAAACTGAGACACGCTGAGATTCAGGCCAGCATTTTTAAGCTCTAGCATTCAAAGCAAAGACTTAATCTACGCCGCTGGAGTAAAGCGCCCAAGGTTATCCACCCACACTTGAAAGCCCTGGCCGACGTAACGCGAGGCAGCGTGACAGCTGAGCTTGGCCTCTTTCTCTCAATCCCTTCAATCAGCCACGACACTTCTGCATTAAACTTTCCCTCCTTGTTACTAGAAATCACACTGCTCAGGAACAGCACCACCTCACCACAGGGTGCTCTCATAGGACACCTTCATCCCAAAATGACAGGATCTTCCCTCTCTTTCCAGGCTCAGCAACCCGGCCGCTGCCAAGGGGCTCCAAGAAAAACAAGTGACAAGCTCTCAAACCTAGGGACCAGCTCACAACAGTTATACTTGTAATGATGTGTTCATAAAGGAAGGGGCTAGAAAACGAGATTTTAAAGACTGTTAACACAGCATTATTATGTTTTAAACATTTCCTCTGTTTTAAAGTTTTCATTTCTTGCCTCTCCCAAAAGAACCTGCACTGCAAATCTTGCCAAACCACAAAAGCTGGCTCTGACTTGCATCAAATCAAAAGCTTGAAGGAAAACCCACGCTGTTAGCAGCAACAAATGGGAGTAAGTTGAGGATTATTAGAGTGCTGTATTTTTACCACCCTACTCCAGCTTCAGATTTTGGAGACATGCAGTAGCTGCTGAGGATCCACAAAGAGCCTCTGTATTTTCTGGGTTGCATGTTCAGTTCTGTGTCGGTTTTAGCACAGGCTACTTCAGCATACCAGAACTGCTCTAATTTAGATCAAACCAATTACAGGAGCTGAGGTCTCACCACAGTTCCCTGTGGCTTACATCAGGAACTGCAATGAGACAGGAATGC
The DNA here is from genome assembly GCA_013400375.1 of Thinocorus orbignyianus. Classification (NCBI taxonomy): domain Eukaryota; kingdom Metazoa; phylum Chordata; class Aves; order Ciconiiformes; family Thinocoridae; genus Thinocorus; species Thinocorus orbignyianus. The sequence continues at coordinate 628,687 of VXBW01005385.1, forward strand.
TGAAGAAGATTTTGCACACCCAGGAGATGGCTCGTTCTGGCTATTAATTTCCGAGGATCAGCTCTTGACAGCAATACATTATTTTCAGATACTGGCCCTCCGATTCTGAAGGCCAAATCATGATGTCAGCTCATGCAATGCAGGTCTGGTATAACTCCAAAGATCTGAATCTGCAACCTGCAATCCCAAAGATTGCCTTAAACCCAAGGACTATAGAATCCACAAGGCATTTAGCAAGAGATCTGTATTACAAGTCAAGCATGGGGTCTGTTTAGTCTGAGAACGGCTTGTTTTCTTTCTGCTAGCTTGCTAAGAAATCCTGTTTTAGTGTTCTGACAAGGATAACTTAATAGTTGCCAACAGAAACATGGCAGAATACTGTGTATTTCCTGTATGTATGAATGCCAGTTTAAAACAAACAGGAAAACAAGTCTTTCACTTGGAAGGCAATTTATAAAAAACTGTCTTGAGTGTTACAACCACTTTAAAAATAAAAACAGCACCGAAACATTTCTAAATCCTTAAGCTGGAATGATTAACACAAGAAGGGTGAACGTACTTAGCACTGTGAATTGCTCAAAGAAACTCTAGAGTTATAAGCAATTTGTTAAGACGGGGAATTAGTCAGCAGCTGTCTGACCGGAGCAGGTTTGGAGCCGCTGGTCACAAAGCAGGTCATGTTGCAGTTACTCTTCCCTCTAGTTGAGGTTAAAAACCTGACCCAACATAAACAACAATAAATTTTGTAGCCTAAGGAAGCCAACACTGATGCTCTACTGCACTACATTGGATTGAGAGAGGAAGAGAAAACAGGCCACACAGTCCAGAAAAGGAGAGATTGCCATAGCTGTCACAGCCCTTGTTTTAGAGCCCAGACCTGTCATGCTCAGAGTTAGAGGCAGGATCCCATGACCTGACTTTGGGTTGGACATTTCTAGGAAGCACATGCTGTAATCATCCTCTTACTTTCCAGATGCTGGTCCGGCAAGTACAGACCTCCAGAAACCACTGATGCTGGGACAAAACGTACAGCACCCCAGGGCACAGTGGCTCTGAGGGAGACAGGAGAAATTAGAGACCATAACCTCTAGTCATTAAAACAGATAATAATGTTGGAAATGGGGCATTCCCCAGTCCCTCAGAATAAGTAGTCTGGAGCAATCTGACCCACTTACCATCATTCCCTCAGGCCAACTCTACCTCACCCACACAGATTGCTGTTCCTCCCAGGAAGCCTGAGGTAGCCACCAGCACTAATTCCTGCCCAGAAATAGCCCATCCTTCACCTTTGTATCGCTGCGAAGGAGTCGGAGTCGGCTCTGCTGGATCTGCCTTTTCAAAACAAACTCCTCCACTCCCCTTTCCACAATGAAATCAAAGCAACCTTTCAAAGACACATCAGATGCCCCTATGCTGAGACCCCTGTCCCATTCTCTAAGCCCTTCCTCAAGCCAAACAACCACCCAGCTACTCCTCCTCCCGTTTTCCCATCCTCCTGCCCACAGTCAGAGGAGTTAAGACATGTCTGCACACACTTCATGAGTCAGCAGATGGATGGGGCCGGTAGAGCTGTATAGGACCAATGAAATTATCTATGGTATCTGTGTCCTGCAAATCACCTCCTCTCTCCAGCTTTCCTACCACTTACAATCCATAAAACAATACCAAAAAACACTGACCCTGCTCTATTAATATCCCAAAGGGGCAACCCGCTGCCTCACATTGCAAAGGACAGCTCTCAACCTGATGCCTCATGGCTATACCTATTACCAGAAAGCCTCATTTCAGCTCCTTAGTCCTTTCTTATACTTACCAGCAAGCCCCCTGAGCATGAGGGACTATTTGTCAGGAAGTCTAGTGACAGGACAAGGGGGAATGGTTTTAAATTGGAAGAGGGGAGATTTAGATTAGATCTTAGGAAGAAGTTCTTTGCTGTGAGGGTGGTGAGGCACTGGAACAAGTTGCCCAGGGAAGCTGTTAATGCCCCATCCCTGGAAGTGTTTACGGCCAGGCTGGATGGGGCTTGGAGCAACGTGCTCTAGGGAGAGGTGTCCCTGCCCATGGCAGGGGGGTTGGAACTTGATGATCTTTAAGGTCCCTTCCAACTCTGACCATTCTGTGATTCTATGATTCTATGTGGTTACCCCGACAGACATGCTGAGAGTAAAGCTTAACCAGCTGTGCAGCAAATCTGTGGTCTCTTGCCCAAGGCAACACATCTCCTTCCTTGGTTCTGGCACAGCTACTTTTTATTTACTTGAACCGTGGATGTCTACATGATATATATATATGTGCTAAATAACTTTCTTTGTCACTTACTTTCAGCATTAAGAATATTAGATTTTGTAAAAAGAGCTGCCTAAAAGCCTTTTTGAAACCCAGACAAATAAAAGCCTCTGCCCACTTAGATGCTTTGGAAATACTGGAGTATCTTCTAAACAAAATAAATAAATAAGAATTATGACTCATTTTGCTAAAGCAGCATTTGTTATTTTAATAAATAGATTTGGCCACATTGCCTCATCCTGGCTTCTGAAGTGCTACGATAATGGCAGAGAGCTAGATTTTGCCATTTGGGTTTCTCAGATCAATCACCCAGAGTCAAAAATGGCAAGAGTCTTGGAGGACAAAAGGATAATTAGATTATAAATGTTTTACTGAGGTGGTGATACACAGCTCCACCAGCAGCTGCAGGTGGGGTCTCAAACATACCCTCCTGAGCCTGCACCCCAAAGAATCAAAACACAGGACTCACCCAACAATAAAAATGACGATTCCTGTCTTCTCACCTGAGAGTAATAAATTGTTACAATATCACCAAAGTTAATGAAGTTCATCTTTGTTTACTTTAAGGTCCATCACACACAAGAGCTTGGTGCAGGTTTGCATTTAAAGATTTACATTTCAGCTGAACAACCTGCAAATTTTAATTGTAGGTGATATTCAGAGCATTGAGCTGGAACTCCAGTGAAGTACCTTTTGGAAAAAAGTTAGATAGATTTGATATGATATGAGCTCTACTTCTAGGCTATTGACAAACTCTTAAAGATCTGGTCAAGGTTTAGGTTTTCTGTTAGTGGCACTTCATGAACCACTGGTCCGACAGAACTTGGAGATCCTCAGCTTTTCCAGGATGTTGCAAGATACCTTGCCAAACCACCCCATCAAAGTTCCTCTTCTTCAGGGGGAAAAGATACTCTGTCTTTTGGAAATGTACCACAGAGCATCGGGCTGCAGGACGCCCAACTCCCACACCTGGAGCTCTTCTACCATGTCCTCTCACTGGAACAGAATCAAGCCCCCGTTCCTTCATCCTCAACGGGCAGATTTATTCAGGAAATTAAAAATCACTAATAGACCCAGTGAGAGAGGAAACTATATTCTGCACACAGTGTTGCTGCAAAAAGCAAAAGTACCTGAAGTCTGCTGTTCAGTTACAAAAAGAGAAAAAAAAGTGATGAGGCACAAACTGGGGAAGCGTCTCAAGCTTCCTGAAACACATAAACCTTAAAATTAAACTCTTAGTTCATGATGTCAGTAACTGATTACATCATAGGTGGCACATAATTAAACTTATAAAGGGGTTTCATTATTTTGGTTTTATGCCGGAGAGTGAAAACTAGTGCATTATTCATTTCAAAATTGTGTCAATTTAGAAAACCCCCAAATGGAATAAGCAATTAAATATTAAAGGTGGCTGCCTCAGTGGAAAACAGTCAGAATGATAATTGGTACAGCTTCCTGTGCGATGCTGGTGCCATTACAAAGTCTGACCAATTTCAATCTAAACAAATACATAAAATCAACCTCTTGAGGATACGACAATTTGGAATTGTACAAAGAAATCAGCCCTGTTTATTTCCTGGAGGAATACTGAGCTACAGCCTAGGGAAATAAAATCCCATGAAAATAATAATCCTAAATTAGCTCAGCAATCACATAGATGGGTCTGTATTCTGAGACTGGACCTCTGTTTTCAGTCCCAGTTTTGCAGAGGACACTCAGAACCTGCCCCAGCTCCTGATGAGAAGATCTCTGTGGCAGCTCTCTCCTCCCCTCCGAGACCAGGTCCCCAAAGGGTACTTACAAGGTGGAACTGAGAAGTGCACAGGATGGGGACTGCAAGGAAAAATACAATCCTCATTCCAAACCTGCAATTCAAAAATCATTTCTTCTTCCAGCAGCATGTACAGCACTTTTCAATGTCACATCTCTCCTCCCTGTAAGGTTCATGGTTTTGGTTTTAGTTCGGATTTGTCATCAACAGGTCCAAAAATTTGATTATCTTCTCATTTGATGTAATGAAGCTGTAACTTTCCTTTAAGGATTAGTCAGACTGAAAACAAGTGAGGACACTCCTGTGCTACAGATCCCCTCTAACCTGTGATGTTCGCAGCTTGTCGGTGTAATAAATAGAATCAAAAATATTCTCTGCTTAAAGAAAAATGCAACATCTGCAAGCCGTGCTACAGAAGCCTCCCTTTGAGCCCAGTCCACTCTCTTCAAATCAGCTCTTCCCAGTACTTCCATAATTGCAGTTTTACCCTTCAGCACAGGCAGCAGTGAAAAAGAAACGGCTGGAAAAGCACCGCTGGGTCTGCACATCACGTCTGAACTACGATGGGGAGCCCCCAAATTTCTGCAGGCTCCTACAGGACTCCCCTTGGCCACCCTGTCCCAGAGCGCCTGGGGAGCTTGGAAAGCAAGGATTTAACACTCAGCCACTTAGATATTCCAGTCACTTTCTGCCTTATTTATGTGCGTGCACAATACCCTGATAAACTAGAAGGGAGGCTGCAACCATTCCATCTGCATTGCCTTTTATGCTAAGAAAGATGAATTGGGGCTGATTCAGAGGACAGATTTAAAGAACGCAGTATGTTATGGAGACAAGCGCAATCTTCCCAGGGAGCCGTTGTAGTGGGTTGTCTTCAGATCATGCCTTTATTTGTTTGCTAAAATAAATGGACACCACACAAAACTCCATTCATATATGAGACATCTCTTCCAGCCCAGCTACACCTGCCTATTTTAGCCAAAACTGTCTTATCCTATTATTTATCGCTGCGACCATCTAATGGCACATAGAAAATTTAAAATAATAAAGAGCTAATTAAAAAAATTCAGTGCTTTCCTTTTAGTCTTCAGTAATATATGGAACTGAAAGACATTTAGAGCCAAAGCACATTACAGTTTAAGGCGCTTTCTGCCTGTAGTAATCTGTGGATACTTTCAACAGATTTTAATACAGAAAAACCCGAAGAGATTTTATGGAAGAGTAGAAGTATTTAATAGAAAATCAGAATCAGTCAATCATCTTTTTAAGACTAAGTGATAGAATTCAATAGCAGGAATAAAAATCCTAATAAATCGTGTAGGAACAGTTCAGAAGGCTGAGACTAAAAGTTATAATTTCCTATTAAATGAACAGTATGACTTTTCCACAGAGGTGCAAGGAAATAAAAATGACCGGAGGAATAAAATACAAGCGCTTGAGCTTCTACATCTCTCTATACTGTATTTAAAAATAAATAAAACCAAAACCACAATCAACTTTTGTTACTATCAGATTACAAATCACAATGTTCAGAGTGTGGCGGTGTGCTCTCCCTCGTTTCCTCCCCCACCTCCTTCTTCCACCCCCGGCTCCTGCTCAGGCCTTTATCGGTTGCGATAAACTGCACCCGGACTTTGGGGGATGGCTGGTAACAGCCAAAACACTGTGGGGAGTGAGGACCTAGAGACTTTGTTCACATGAAATATGACTATAGTTCAATTATCTTACGGTATAAATAGTGGACAGCCCCAGAGCCCTTGGAGCTCTCCGGTACGGCAGTGGCTGCACGCCAGGATCTCCCCTCTGGGGAGGACGCTCGCTTAAGGTTCTGCTCCTCGAGGTTGAGAGATTCCTTACCGCAACAGATTCTCGGTCAGTGACTAACAGCATGCTAAAACTTTGAAATCTTAGCTAAGTAACATAAGGGATTGATTGTGCATAGATAATCCTTTAGACATAAACCGTTGACCAAGTCTGGGACTAGGGTTGGATCCAGCCGCACCCAGACTCCTCTCTGAGAAGGAGTTTGGAAAGCCAGGGGGTCCTTTCTGAACCTCCTGACTCAACGGGAGGGTCTCCCTGACAGTTTGTCTGACCCTGTCCTCTGTGCAGTAAATACACAAGTGCACCTTGGCATCCAACCTCCTAAAACACTGTTACATCCACTATTAATTTTGTTAAATTTCTGTTTCACCTTAATAAATATTTTGTTATTTCTCTCTTACGAGTGAAGTCAATCACTCTCTGCCCACGACAAGAGAGACCTCGAAATCCATTCTGGGAGTGCACCACTAAGAGTTCTGGGAGTCTGGCTCTTGAATTTAGTAATGAAGGCGGATTACCTTAATCTAAGGAGACGCCATGAAATCCTTGGAGTGGATGCAGAGAGAAGCTACGCATATGCCTGCTTTGTCTGGAAGGAGGGGAAGCCCACTGGAGCCCTGCCACAGTAATGAAGTGCTCCCTGCACGCCAGTTCACACACACGTGGGGCTAAATCTGAAGTGACATTTCGCCATGAAAGGAGCAGCATTCACTCATGTGCTCAGCATCTTGATGCCCGCCAAAATCTGGCAAACATGATTATAGAGATCCAGCAGGCATGCCACAGCTCTATTTAGTCCTCACGGTTCAAGAGAACAGAAATAAATAAATAAAAAATAGCAGGCTGCCTTGGGATGGCATTCCGGGAGTATGATTTCATGCATATGGATGGCCTCAACACACGTTTTGCAATTCCTCACACAAGGAATATCTGAACCAAAAGGGGTTGCTTTACCCACCCTTACGGGGTCAGCTCAGCATCCTGCCCTCCAAACCACGAGCCAGAGCAGAAACTTTGGGATTCGGGGAGTAGCGATGTTTATTTGTGCTACTCTGCGTGGCATTTTAATTAGTAACTGTGAGGATTGAAAACCTTTGAATGGACACACAGGGGCAGTTGTGCAGCCCAGCTTTTGTGCTTCCACTCTCTCAAAAAAAAATCCTGTTTGAGGACATCAGCAGGGGGTTAATGGAAGCTTTGATAAAGTTCTCCAAAGCCTTTTATTGTTGCTCAACTACAGACCGGACTCTGCTGCCTCTCTGGCTCTTTTCCAATTAATTTCGTCAGCTGCAAAAACAACCAGAAAATTTAGAAGCCCATCTAAACATTTGATAGCCACAAACATTCTTGGGCAAAATCTACTTCCACATGAAAATACTTCCTTGCTAACTGTTTAAGGGAAGCGCTCAGAGCGGGCAGCAAGCCTTACGAATGTGAGCCATCCGTGCACTGCCAGGGAAAGGAAACACAATCCAGAGCAAATAAAAGCCACAGGACTGTACCTCCATCTCTGTCAGTTTGGTAACTATTCATCTGTACCAACATCACCAAGACCAGAATTTGAACAGATCTGAGGTCTCCTCAAAGTAAAATTTATATATGGTCGATGTTACCCAGTCCTGAAACTAAACGCCTTTTTCCCTGGGAGGATATGGAACTAAATTCCATTTTCCAGAGCAAACCACGAGATTTTTTTTTTTTAAAATGTGACCAAGCTTATATTTAAATGCTGCAATTACTTCTTGGCACTATCTGACATGCAACTTGTCTAAGCTGTTCACTCAACCCTGAAGCTGGTTATTTACTAAGGATCTTTAGAAAGCACTTTTTTTTTTTTTTTCCCCTTCCGACCAAGACTTGTATCCCCCACCTTGAATACAAATTCATGGAAATGGGTGGTGCAGACAGCTTTGCCGGCAAGCAGGCTCAGAGTTTTTTAATTATTATTTCTTTGTGGAAAGCTGTAGTTACCTTAAAATAATAATAATTTAATCCCTCCCAACAATAGTTTTCCCGGTTTTGTTTTTAAAACGGGAGCACGTATGCTTATAACCACCCATTTATCACAGACCATCAGTTAAAGCCTGGGCAAGAACACAGAGCTGTTATTAAGAAACTCCCACTTGCATCTGCCAGGTTGGAGAAGCTCCTTACTCAGAGGCTGAAAAATCTCACGCTAAACACTGAAATTTGCAAATCCTAACTGCTTGCTTCCAAGCAATTCCCAAATTCCTTGTGCTGGGATCACTTATCTTTGCGGATCTCCCACCGCGTTTGTATTTGAACGGTCTGTGGTTTCCCAAAACACATTGTTTGGTTTGTTTCAGAAGTTCTGGTGGTAACTCCCTTCAATGTAAATCTTCAGACAGCTCAAGCCAAAACACGACTCCCTTGGAGAGCCAAAGCCAGGGAAGAACGAGGCAGGTCGTTGTCCTGCACAACCTGGCAGGTCACCTTCACTGATTACAGCAGGGGAAACCCTGCAACAGCTGACAACCTGTCATAGAATCACAGAATGGTCAGAGTTGGAAGGGACCTTAAAGATCATCAAGTTCCAACCCCCCTGCCATGGCCAGGGACACCTCTCCCTACAGCAGGTTGCTCCAAGTCCCATCCAGCCTGGCCTGAGGGGGGGGTGTGGATTGCTGCTTATGCCGAGCAGATGAATGTGAAGCTTTAGAAACCACACTAGTTTAGATTCAAAATGAGGAAGTTGCATACAATGAGCCCAGAATCCTGCAAGATGCTGCAACAAATCACTTGGAGCATCACGCTCACACATCACCCCTTTTTCAAGTCCCTGCTTACTGGTTTCATCTCTCTTTCTCTGCTGAACTCATGCTTGACACACCTTCATTTGAGGAAGAAGGAGACCGCTCATCCATCATCCTTAGTACAAACACCTTTACAGCAAAATAAAAACACCCCTCTGCACCTCCCCTTTTCCATTACCCTGACGTTTTGCAGAAAAAAAAGAAAAAAAGAATGCAGCAGCTAGAAGTATCACATACATCCCATGCTCTGGACATCTGGCATGTATCCAGATGTTTGCCAAGAAATTCTTTTAAATCAGCTTTGTGGGGAACTGGGTGGCCAGGGTGCTCTGACTGTTTATACACACCCAGCTACGTGCACGAGTTTCCTCCAGGGTTTGTGTGCCTGTAAAAGGACTCCTGGAACAGGCTATTTGTATCCTTTGGCTGCAGGGAACAAGTAACTGGAAAGGGTGGGTCCATGCTGGTAGCAAATACTTTGAAAAAAAAATAAAAATAAAAATAAAAAATTGAATAGACTCCTGGATGTCCGGGAAGGCCACAGCCAGGTACTGCTGTGCCCAGCCCCTGGAATGCCACTCTCTCCTCGTGTTTGGGAGCTGGGACTGGAAAACCCACCAGCTGTGAAAGGAGAGCTGACTTGCATGAGCCTCCCAATATCCCCAGCAGACGCCAGGGAAAGGTGGTGTCAGAAGAGAAAATTACTTATTTCACCAGCTTACACTATTTTAGAGGATCCATGAAACTGGCACAACTGCATGATGAATCCTGTCTTCAAGCTCATAGGGCTCCTTCCCTGGGTATTTGGAGATGACATCCTCCTTGGAGTTATACAGTCCTTAAAAATTATGTTTCCACGATAAGCAGCTCATCACCAGGACTGCATTTAAAAAAAAGGAAAATTTTGCAAGAGCTGAACATAAAACTATAGCAGCCTCAAAAACTACAAACTTTGCTAGTTTTGAAAGCAAAATTAAGTGCTTTTACCACCTCACTATCAATACGACTCTCAATACGCACACAAATATCTCCACATGCAAAATCAAAAGATGTTATGCTCATCCTCAGTGAACAGAAATCATCTCCTGCTCTTTCTGCTAAAACCAGGACTATGCTCAAAGAACACGACAGAGTTTAGAGAGCCAGATGGATCGATGGATCTTCAGAGTCTCTCTTAATTTTATTTTCCAGTAGTAGTTTAAGGGTGTTCATGCAGTCACCCAAAGAAAGCTCTGCGACCGAAATCTAGTTAACAACGTCTTTTGATGTTTCGCTACAGCGCAATTCCTTATAGGTAAGTTATAAACATCCAGGAAAGTAGCACATTCAAAAGAAAATACTGAAAAACCTTAGGTTTCCTGGGCTTGGCATGTGTTTGCTTTTGATCTGCCTGAGCAACTATTACTTTGTCGATACGAGGACCGAGGGCAATGTATGTCCATGAATTTTTACCGACTGCAAATTTAGCTCCGCGCGGACTAAACCACACTGGCAGAATGTAAGACCTTATATGCATTTTCTGTGCTGCTCTGTGCAACACGTGAGGAATGCTGATCAGCATTTGAAAGGAAACGTGGGCTTTCAAAGAAGACCCACCGAAATGCAAAATGGGAATATATATTCCCCTACCAAAAGGTCCAGTAGAACTCGTGAGTCATCTGGAAGCAAGTAACTCCCACTGCTTTCCCCCCTATCCCTGCCGTTTCTAACTTAAAACACAATTATCCTCCAAGGATCATGGTCTTTCAGCATTTTTTCCCTATTAGTAATGGAATTAAGAACATAAACAACAAACAAACCTAAGGGCTACATAAATCTCAGTAACAGCTGACATTTTCCTTCCCGGCACCGAATGTCAGGATTTCGGGTTCATCACAGTTTGGTTACCACAATTCCAGCCTGTAACAGAGGAATACTCAATTCAGGCGGACCTTCTCGGCGGTGCTCACGTCCTGGTGGCACCGTGACCCATTTTATCTCCTGCCTGGAAATGGATCCGGAGCAGCGGCAGGGCTGTGAGTGACGGTGAGGGACCGGGGGAGCACAGAGAAAAGGGGGGGAAGGACTGCAGCACCGCCAGCCACACCGTGAGATGAAGCAGCTTTGAGACAGGCGAACAGACAGCTAGACAGGCAAGGTGTGGGGGACCACGGAGACAAAGGAGAGGAGCGAGAACAAAAAAATGGGACAAAGAGCCTGGAGGATATTCATAAGAAAGATCCTGGTCCTGAGCACAGGCAGCTTGAAAACATCTAGACTGATGCGATGGGAGCAAGAGTGAGTTTATTTATTTCTACTGTATTTTCATCCTAATTGGCGCATCCTGCTTCCGTCTAGCTGTGCCGGTCCACTTAAGGAAGCAGTGAGCCCACGGTAACCTAACAAGGTAACAAATCACCAGGCACACGGCATAAACACCACGCTGTTTATTCAGAAATATCAACCGCGTTAACTCCAACAAGCAAAGAGGAGCAAGAAGGACACCCATCCGTCAGAAAATGCAAACAAAAGAAAGGGAGGAAAGCAAGCAACATAATGAGGTTGGATTTTAAATCGCATTTAGAGCTTGTGGAGGCTCCCCCCTGCCCCTCCACCTCTGCCCTGCCCTATGAAAGCCTTGAGCATCCGTGCAAAACCTTGTCCTTGAGGTGTTGCCCCCTCGGACACGACACGGACCAACTGAGCGCTGAACCTGGCTGCCAGGTTAGAGACTGAAACAGCTTGGCTGTAATCCTTAATAAAAATATAAACTGCTCAGCACCTCCTCACAAACCCGAAAGATTCCTTCTCGCTGTGAACAAGGTCTCTTTATTGAGAGATTTACTTTTAATTTTGAGCAGCATTATCCCTAGCGGGGGGGGGGGGGGGGCGGAAAAAAAAAGGAGCCCAGAGATTTTTGAGCTATTCAGTCAACTGCCTGGTAGGGTTTCTCATTGAAACCAGCTTCTCCCAGCAGCATCGCATGAGAATTGCTGGTTTGCATCCCTTCCACCAGTCATTTCACATTTTTAAAGGACTGAGAAAGTGGTGATTTCATTTGATCAGAAAACAGAAAGCCTCAAAAGTCACTGCTGCTGGTGGAGACCCTTAAATATCAGCATTTCCCAGCACTCCTTCTGCTAAGGGTGCTGGCTGCAAGTTTCAACAGCTCAGTGTTCCATCCTTTCCTTTTTTAATATTTCTTTTTAATCTTATATGGAAAAAGAGTGGCAGTTCCCACCTCAAGAAAAAAACAGAAAAAAACCCAAAAAATAACCCCCAACCTAATAATCAAGAACAGTGAGCTGAATCCACCATTCAAAATCCTTAAAATGTCACAACATTGAAGTATTTCACTAGGAGACAGGGATTCTTACTTGCTTCAAAGCCTGAAATTTAGCTTTTTCTTTAACAAAAAAGAAAAAGAAAAATGGAAAAAGCTATATATAAAGACCTTTTTCAGAGGTAGCAGGAAAAATACTTTTCAAATGCTTTTTCATCCCACTTTGAAGGGCAAAAGCTTATTTTCATTTAAATATTTTTCTACAGTATTGGAAACTGAAGAGTTTCTAAACAAAGGGGGGAAAGTAAACTGCCTCATTTAATTATCTCTAGGAGTAAAATAGCAAAAGCAAACAAAAAACCACCTGTGCTTTTCAACTGCCCTTCTTATGTCTCCACAATCCATTTTTTCAATTTTGTGCTGAATCTACCAGTAAGTGATTTCTCATCTCCAAAATCCATACCTTGCCAGCACTGATGCAACCAAACATAGGAATATTTACATTTCTGATCCTGACATTAAAGCCTGTGTTCTAAAAATTCTGTGTGTTTTCTTCAGATTATATGGCTGCGTATTTGGAAGGTCAATTTGAGACTGCTGTTAGGAGGATGGATTTCCTGGTCCCTTCCATACTTATGGTCCCCTCTTGTAAACAATTCCAACGAATTCCCCAGAACAGGACCCAAAAGCACTGCTCGTATCTAAAGAAGCAGATTTAAAATATTTTTTTCTCTCAATTGTTGGAAAGCACAAGCATAGAGAGCAAAACCAATAGAGTCATTTACAGATTTTCAGTGTTGGCAGTTTCATTTTCATTAGCAAAACAGGGAAAGAGCGTTACTAAAGGATGAGCTTGGCTCTACTCTGAAATTAGAAATTGCTGCAAAGAAACCAAGGCAGCTTTACGTTGGTGTAAGGAAGGTGCAAGATCAAACCCAAGCCTGTGGCAGTGCTCTGTCATGACACGATTTCTTTATAATGAAATATAGTGAAAGAAAATGAATGGCACAAGAATTTTAATGCACCCCAGACGCACATTTACAATGATTAAACAGATCAGTACTTGTAAAACCCAAGGGTCCAACTTTACAAACCTTTACTCAAGCAAGCAGTTTCACTCAAATCAATGGGCTTATTTGCATATGTAAGGACTATTTATCTCAGTTGAGATCTGTAGGTTTAGGCCACACATTTCTATTTAGGTCTTTGATGCAGGGGAATACACAATTTGTATGAAGAACGGGAGAACGCCGGCACCTCAGAGTTAATTTTCATTTGTACCAGTACAGTTTTCTCCAGCCCTCTGAAGCATTTGATAGACTGGGCATGTTTCATAATTGGAAATGTTGGCAAAAATACAAATTTCCTGATGTGAAGAACTGCTACTCATGGATAATAAACAAAAATCAATTCTTATTTGCATATTCAATCAGATTTCGGTTTGCATATTAAAGCATAAAATGGTAGAATTTTCACACGGTAGATGGATCCCACTCACTTATTCATGCATATATGCATCCACTAATCCTTACACATGCCAAAATCAGTCAGAAATACTCTCTTAGCTAGGCATTCATAGCACAAAAACACTGTCCCTGCTGCTGTTCTCAACCTTCTCTTTTCATATAGCGTATGACAGCATTCTCCCGCAGCTTTCTCCCAAGACTCTGTAATAGCCCCCGTTTGCTATTAGCCTTCTCTTCAACTGGGCAAAGTAACAGTTTGAAATTTTGAATCATAATTTAAAAGGGACGTTGTCAACCGTATGTGTAAAGAACAAAAAACACTGGACCAGATTTTCCAAGGAGCTTCAGATGGACTTGACAATTTTGCTTGTAACTGTCACTGAACGCATCTCTCACCGTTCGTATCGCAGTGTTCCGCACTACAGCTAAAATCTGTAGATTTAGACTGGGCATACCTATTTTTCACAAGACCTCTACTGGGAAACAAAATGAAAAATACAGATGTAGTCCAGTAATATCAAAATATGCAATGTTAATATTTTCCTAGCCCTGCAAGCTGCACTCTCAGGTGCCCAACGCCCGCAACATCTTGTGGGACCTGAAGGCAATCAGCCCCGTGAGCAATCAGATAACAGGTTTGACGGTCCTGTAGCCAGCCTGACAGTCTGGATATCTAATTTGCATATAGAAGAGTGGCATATTCAAATGTATATCATCTTGTGCATTAAATTAAAAGTTCGACTGAAACCCTCTGCTTGAAATCCTAGTTAGCTGCGAACAAGAAATGTTTTCATGTAATTAAAGGAAAAAAAATCATACGATTGATCATCAAAACCAAACTGCAATCTGCTGCAGCAGCCTTTACCAGGTCGAGCACGGGGGACTGAAAAATGTAGAACTGCTTTGGGTATCTGAAATAATCAGGTATAAACAGAAATGGTATTTCACTCTCCCAGATGAGTGAAACGTAAAAAATCAGCCAGCGTGAAGATGAAAGCTCATATAGGATTTCTAAAGTAATGCCAACTCTGATCAATTGAAAGGTTGTCAGCAGCAGGCTGAGGAGGTATTTATTTAACAATGGGACAGAATCTAATTGACTTTGCAGGAGAGGAGAGCGAGCAGGCAGGCAGGCAAGCCAGCACCAACTCATTCCTCTTTCTGAATCTTACCCGGCCCTTTTTGGAAGGAAGGAGGCAGAAGCACAATCCTGTGCTTCCCAAATGCGTATTTTGCTCTCTCTAAACACCAAGGACATATTTGTGTCCACGTGCTGGGTCTCTCCTGGTGGTCCTGGCTCTCTCCCCTCGCGTGGCTCAGGGCAGCTGTGCTCTTCTGCTTCTGCAGAATGCCTCCCAGTGTCCTCACAGCGTGCTGCAGCAGGGCTCTGCTTCCAGCTACCAAGAGTCAAACCCTCCTCTGCTTTTCTACCCATAAAGAATTTAAACTATCCATATAAATAACCAGAAAATAAGGGTTTGACCCAGTTACACGTCTCAATGCTCCTCGTGTTCATCTGCTAATGCTAAATGTAATGGAAATCACAGCTTTCCTGAAAAAAAAAACAGGCAGAAGGGAGAGCAAGAGAATTTGTGTTGAGGTTCCTACCTGCTTGGTTAGTTGTCACAGTGACTGACACAGCTTGGTCCTGGCTGGGGTTTTGCTTGGACACTCCATTCACCGCCCAGACTTCAAAGGTGTAGTTAGTGTGTGCCAGGAGGTCAGTAATGGAGACTTTGGTGGTTTTCAAGCCGTTCTGCTGGGGGCTGAAGTGCACACCACTGCCGCAGGACCGGCAGCGGCTGAGGTCACCTGCACCGCACCTCTTGCAGACCACGTTGTAGGAGATGTCTTCTCGACCACCTTTGTTCTGGGGGGGGCTCCACTCCAAGTTCACCGATGTCTCATTGACATTGGAAATCAGGTTCTGGGGAGCAGATGGAGGACCTAGAAAGAAGAAGTCCACATCTTTTTAATAACTGGGGAAAAAAAACTCACGTAGTATCTTCAGACTTCAGAAACCAAGTTGTCCTGAGCGTGTGCAACTCACAGGTAAGTCAAGGACAGCACAGAGCACAGAGAATTTTACTTCTATGTGTTCTTAATGAAAATGAAAAATTGACTGCTAAATCAAATCCTGATCCCTTCATCTGATGAATTAACAGTATTTCCAGCTGTAAACGAACCTAAAAGCCCAGTATTGTGATTAAACAAGAGTGTGGATTTTTCACTGTCGCTATTTATACTTGTTACGAAAAACTTAAAATTTACATATTTTACATTCGTTTTTCCATGATCTCCCAAGAAAAGCAGAAACTCCTGCTTCACTTGAGATTTTCAAGGTCCCACATTACCTACAGGCAGAGTCTCATTTGATTCCTGATATTTTTTTCTTAAGGAGAGAAATGCAATATTTTCCAGACCAATTCATGTCAATTCGCGTTCAGCGAACACCGAAGCCCATCAAACAGGGAGCTGGACATGACACTTTGGAATGCAGGAAGGTGATTCGAGTAGAAAGCTGGGCACAGAACTAAGGCTTTGAAGGAGGAAGAATAAAAGTTACAGTAGGAGAGAGCTGCAGAATGTGAAAGAACTGGGAAGGAAAATACAGTGAGCAGCTGAAAGAAGATGTGATACAAGAAAACTGGTCAGGAGGAAGAGACCATACAGAAAGCCTGGAAATAAGCTGAACAGAGACACAAGGTCAGCTCCTGCACCACTGGGACAGACTTGAGGACTTGGGAACACACTATCAAGCAGTTCCCAGTCAGTTCCAGCACTGGGGGGCTATGGGATTTGGGGACAGAGCCGAAGGCAGGCTGGGGGCAGAGGGGGCAGAGCTGGGAGCAGGGAAGGGGCAGCAGAAGCAGAGCAGAGCCCGCAGGAGGCAGCTCCTCCCAGCACCTCCAACAACACGCTGGGACTGTAATGGTGGGTTCTGCCCGACCAGGTAAACTGCTTCCAGCAGTGCCCTGCCTCCCTCCGTGACCAACACACAGGCAGAAATCTCATCCATATGCTTAAATCCCCACAGGCCCAAACCCAACAGGCACGCTGAAAAGGCAGAAGAGCTAATCCTGTGACTCTTAATCTAATTTCAACGCAGTTGAGGCGAGACACACTTTTTGTACCCTTAAATTTAACAAGGATGATTCAGAGCAACCCCGTGAAACAGATGGGTATTTTATGTATTACCAAAACCTTCACTACTCATCAAAAGGTAGCCTGTTCTGGGGTAGAGCACAAGGGTGTTCTGACTACACACGCAATACTTTGGGAAAGGATCATAAGGTAAATACCATATCGATGAGAAATGAAACTGAGAGTGAGAATGAAGCTTGCAAAATGTAATGATCCCAAACTACAATGCAGTAAGAATAGCAGTCCTTAGTAACTGCCCATAGTTAGAGCTTTAAATACAAATATTCTTACCAGAAAAATACTAGGAATGATTTTGTATAAAGTACAAACTTCACAAAATTTTTATTCAAGGCACAGGAGAGCTTGCGAAGGTTTCTCAAATTTTAGCAAAACACATGTGAGGGTTGGAATTCAAAAAACGTTCAACCAGATCTCCTGGTGGTAAAGGAAGGGAAAGCTGTGGCAAGTTTCATTCCAGGTTTTCTATTCCTGTCATTTGTCAAATTTTATGAAAATGGGGAGAAAAAAAAATAAAAAAAATCAGCCAACACCAATAGTTTCATTAAGCCTATAAATAAATGGATCATAACCTCTCACATGCAAAAGGTACAGAAACAGCCATGGGGGTAATATGGGAACCAAGTAAGTTATGGTGAAATTCTGCTGAAATGACAAAGTGACTCAAGTGTAGCAGCGGAGAGGTTAAGCTGTTAGGAGGTGACTATGGAGGAGATTAATTCTGGCTGCCTCAATTCATCAGATGCCTCTGAAAGGAAGCCTGAGACCTGACACCGTGGAAGACAAGGGTTTGAGGACTGTGTCACGTCCTTGGGTCTGTGATTGAAGCTGCCAGGATGTAACACATGTTCAACAGGAGACAGGACTTTTAGGGGAGGCAGGTAGGTTAAGGAAAGAGTCTTAAATTACACAGAGGTCAAACCTATCTACTCATCTTCGCTACCTAAATGAAAGGCCTCTGCTGCAAGAGTAGCTGAGCGAGGATTGTTTCTCTGTGCTCACTTCAGAAATACCAAATTAATGTATTCATTTTGAAAAGAGGGAAATCCTCCCTTCCTGCCAAACCTCTGAAACAGTCCCCGAGTTAATCAGGGCTGACAGGTAGAATTACTGCAAGCAGAAGAGAGAGCCCGGGCCAGCCCCCATGATGCTGCACCGCTGGGCTGCATTCATGACTTTTATTTATACACTGGCAGCGTTTAGGACTCCTAAGGACAAAACCCTTTTACTCAAAGATCAGTTACCAAAAAAACAGTAAGAGCCATTTCGTGTTCCAGGAATCATTAGAAGGTAGCAGAGAAAGAAAAGGGAAAGAAACTGGGTTTAATCTCTGCTCGTCACGTGGAAACTGAGGCAGAGAGAGATGTGGTGAGACCAGAAGGGCACACAAGACGTGCCTTGCACATCTGGGTATAGGTCACAACTCTCCCAAGCCTCTGCCCCATAACCAGCTCTCCCTGCCCCAAAACCTGGGTTTGCCAGCTCCCCTGGGCACGAGAAAGCGGTCTCTGCTCAGCCTGCACATACATGGACCTCCTTTTCGAAGACACACTCCAAATGCAATGAGGTGAAAACACTCCCGAAATCAAGCGGCAGTGCAGGAACTGCTGAGCAGGAATGGATTTAAACCCCATCTACTCCAAAACTCCCCAGGCTGCCTCACACCGGGGCTCTCTCTTCAGGGCAGGCAGGTGCACAAGGTGACATTTGTCCTTCAAAGAGACAGGAGAACAAACAAAAGCCTCTAGAGGAAACCAGCAGCCTCAGTCGCCTGCAAGCCCAAGTCCATGCTGTACAGCCAAGGTCTGACCTCTCCAGAGCAGCTGCCAGAGCCAGTGGGAGCTGAGGATGTCCAGCCTCCCGGAGGCCGTTCCGTACCTGGCAGCAGCCCTGAACACAAACTGCTCCTCTGGGAAATGGCAAAAGCTTTAACAGTGACCAAAAAAAAAAAAGCAAATGGCATTTTCTTACAGAGGTTCACTTGCTGCAATCACACAAGCCAGAACATCAACTCGGAGCGTGGCCAGGAGAGCTGAGATAAGGTGGTGCCAGTGCAAACACCTGCCCCCTCCCTGAGCAACACCCGGCTCTGCCAGGGCTGCCCTCGTTGCAGGGGGAAATTCATGAAGCAAAGTACTCTTGGAGGGAGTACTTGGCTCATACTACCCGAAATATCTGCCTTTTAGCTCAGATACAGCAGCCAGTTTGGGGTTAAACTCAAGACTCACTCTGATGTCCATTAAGATATTTTCCAAGGCTCTAGGTCCAGTTTCACGTGGGAAAATGTGCCAGAATGAATCAAGCTCCTCAGCAGCAAAAAGTCAGTAATTAGTATGTGGGACAGGGCATTGCAGTGTCTAAACAGAGACGCAGTGAAGCGGAAAACCAGGGAAGCAGATGCTTGCAGGTCACAGAGATGAGCGCACCACCTCCAGCGTGAAAAGGAAGATGCGGGGGAGTCTCGGAATGGTGGGCTGACATTACAGTGAGGGGAAAAGCAATTTCTTTTCTTTCTGGAGCGTAGTCATCAATGGAGCTGTTGGCACTGGGAGTGGGGAATAGTTTCAGATTGATGGGCCTGGTTTCAGATGTTGAAACACAGGGCGTATCTGCTCCCTCAATGGTGATCAGGATTTGCTTTGTTTCTGACAACAGAGCCGCTGCCGATAGACGAGATGAAAACCCTTTCAGGGCTGTGGCAGGCTGGAAGTGCCAGCGCTGCTCCAGGATGAACCCAGCTAGCAGGATCCCACAGGAACTGCTAGCCAGACCACCACCCTTGCACAAACTCTCCGTCCTCTGGCAGAAAAATCTAGTCTCGGGGCAGATGAAAGGGGAGACAGGGAGCTGTGCCTGCGAAACTGGTGCCAACATCTGTGATTTTGTCCTGTTTCCCATGATTTACAGCATTTGTCTTAAAACTGCTGATGGAAGCATGCTACTGCATGAGCCATTCAGCACCCTGGAAGCATGAAGCAATACTGACACACTGCCCAGAAGAGCTTAAAAATGTGACAGTTTCTAGAGGGGAAAAAAGATAAAACCAACCAAAAAAACCCAAACCACTAAAATCCAGATATTTTTATTTTGAAAACCAACTAATTTTAAAGTTCATTTTATAACGTTAGTGAACCAGGTGGTCTCGTTTTCCCTGCCCAAGAGAACAGAACCTGAGGTATGGATGTGCAGGGCTGCTTGCACTTCTCCCACCGGGAACTGCAAAGGGGACACGGTTTGACCACAAGGCCTGAAAGCCGGAGCCGTCACCCATTTATCAGCATCGTGAGTGGACATGGGGGACTCCTCTGTGGGAACAGAGGGAACGGAAGTTTTTAATTTTATTCCTTCTTAGGGCTCCATAAATCCTGCTTCACAATAAACCCATCAAAATCAACTGAGCCATGAAGCAAATGGAAAGGCTCTGGGTGGAGCAGTTCATTGTGTGTGTCAGAGCTGAGGGAAACAACTCAAGAGTCTGTTTAGCAACAAATAATCTTTGTCAAGCTAATCTTGCTATCTTCTTCAACCCTCCTATTAGATTTACTTAAATGTATTGGGCAATGCAGATTGTTTGGCTTTCTCTTGCTGCAATAAGCTATAGCCATCATATCTCTCCATCTCTTTCACCCTCGGAGAGACAGATCTGTCTGTCTTAAGGACAACGTTGTATCCTACGACAAATAAATATCCAGGAAAACTAGATTTTTAAGGGGTTAATAGCATGAGCATTACTTGTACCAAAAGGACTGATGTATTTTGGCATGCTTACTGCAACCTCAGGCTGCATTTTAGCTTTTCATCCATCAGTATTTCTCTCCCTCCCTTCCCACAAAACGCTCCAGTCCCTCTCCAGTCAGAAGCCTCCCTCACGCCACTGTAAGACTGATAAAGATGTGATGAAAACCACAACAAGGGCACACATCAACACCTGACCGGCCTCCTCCTACCTTCCGGACCACAGGACATCTCCATGTGCTACACCACCAGTGTGCCAGCTCTCTGCGGATTATAGGTCTCTGTGGGCATAGCTAAGGAGCCTCTGTGATTCATACCAGGAATCAAGTCCCGTCCGAGCACTGAAGGAAGTGACTCACACACAGCTTCCACAGGGAAGACCGGGTAATGAACTCGATACCCGGGCCTGGACTAGCACACGTGGGGTGCAGATGGCAAGGAGTCAGGGCTGTGAAGCAAAGCAGGCTGCAGACTATCACTGGGCACAATGACATTTCAGTAAATTGTTTATCTGCAAGTAGAATAATATTTTGCCTTTAAATCACCCGCCCTTCTCACCGAGGGACCACTGAGGTTGGTTCAGCTGCCAACAGGTTGTTTGCCTGTTGTTCAGACACCATCCTGCCGAGGAAGTTATCCCAAAGCTCCTTTCTTCCTGCCCCCAAAGGATAACAGTACAAGCGTAGCAGGTTCAGCCTAGTGGAACTGGCAAAAGCGTTCCACCAAGGAATAAGAAAGTCTCTCCTGAGTACAATTAACAATTTTGAAGGCAAATAGCACAGAGAATTAACTGCACTGAGTGAATATTCCTGCTGCCCTCAGGGATCAGTCATGCCCAGCCCTTCATGGATGCCAAAGGGAAAGCACAGACACCAGGACCGTCGAAGTGCCCAAGAACGGGGTCTAACCAGGGTGTGCCAGGACTGCGAGTTCAGCACCACCATGAAGCCATGAGTCGAAAAGTGAGAGCTTCTTCCCCGACAAACTCCACAAACCACACGTCCATGTTAAGGAACGTGCCACAGCTGGGCTTCTGGAGCTGGAGGGACTCCAGCGAGACAGGCAGACAGGACTCCAACCAAGTCAGCCCACTCTTTTGCCCTACAGCTGTAAACCTGACCAATCTACTCAACTGAAAAATACCTCTGGAAACTAACCCTGGGATCTGAGGGCAGAACTGTAAGTACACCATTCTGGGGAACTGTATTTAAATGGTTATGACAAAGGTTTTAATATCCCTAGTTTTACATCTTCCTTTTTTATTACTGATCTGCCCAACAAGGTGCTCCTCTAAAAGTCTCCGTGGGTGTATGCAGTAAATTCAATTACAGTTTTCTGCAACTGGACCAGACAGACTTGTTTGACACAAAGAATACTGGCTTCACTAAACCAGTTAATTTAGTTCAGTGTAGGGTTAGGAGGCATGGATTAAAGGACAGTGAAAGGAGAAGAGAAAAAAAATTATTCTCAGCAGAACAGCTCCCAGGTGACTCTGTTGTCCCATAAAATGACAAGAAATAAGGAAAACCTTGCAGCCTGGTTCTCTGCTACCCCAGGCTGATAGGATGCCAGAATCCTACTTTTTTCCCTTTTCTCAGAGGTCCTGTGGACAAAGCACTGAAGACAAATTTGTGGGCTTTGGTTTGGTTGTTATCAGACCCAAGTAGCCATTATATACCATTTTCTTCGGTTGAAAACCAAAACCATCAGAAAACAAACCAAAAAGCACCTAAGCACGGGGTTCTGACAATTAATGCCTTTAAAATGAATTTATAATTTATGAGGAACCCACTGATGGCACCCAAAGCAAAGCTCTCTCTAGCCATGAAGAGCCACCTGCCCTCAGTCCTCTGTCACAGCCTGTCCCCTGGCAGAGGGCTCTTTGCCAGGAGCTCCTCTTCCCGTGCCAGCTCAGTCCTCAGCATCTAACAGTGACAGTGGGTTATTTTGCCAGCCATGTTACCCCTTAAGGACTAAACTGATATTATTAGTATTTGGGCTGTAACCACATCTGTTTATGACTAACCTATGGTATGGTTAATATTTATTACCTATTTGTGGGAGATCTACTACAAATGCAAGCTGAAATCCACACTCTCCATGGAAGTGCTAATGGAGATATTTCAAATACATAAACTCAGGAATGCATGCCTTCATTAGGAGCCCCCTGTCAGTCACCAGATCAGTACATTTAAAATGTACTTTCCTTTAGAAGAAAGATGTTTTTCAAAAAGATATGTATCTGTCTAAGTAACAAGCAGGATGAAACTCCTGAGCCCTGGAAGGAGAAAATGATTAAAAAAAATAATTTACTCAGTCTGTGTGTGTGCACATGTGTAAAAGCACATTTCTCTATCAGGTAACGGATGTTTCTGCAGCCAGGGGGATGGATAATTATTTTCAAGTGGGTTGTCACCCTGCATTCAGTCTGTGTTCGCTTGACAGTGTGAAATCGGAAGGAAGCTTCATTGGCAACTCCCACTAGACATCAGAAAACCTCAAGCATGTAGAAAAGACTTTAATCTTCTTTAACCATTCCTGCACTCTCCTTGAGGAAAATAGCACTTCTCTCTTTTTTTTGAGGCACAAAAAGTAGACCTTAGCTTGATAGGGATGAAAAATTATTCAAACAAACAGTAAAAATAATATGATAACCTGCTGCAGTTCAGAGCTTCCTAACTTCACCCTCAAGCTGAGAAAACCCCACAAACATACTGTTAGATGCAGCAGAGTGCCAGCTATGGGTGTTTGTTAATCAAACTCACTCAGACAGACCAGCAGGCTTCAAGGGGCTTCGGACTGAGACTGACAAAAGGATGCTCTTTATGAGCCTGCTCCAGAGATGCTGACCCTCTTCATCTCCGGCGATTTCAAAGGGAACTCAGGGTATTCAGAAATTTTGAGCTAATTTGCTACATAATAAACAAGATTCATACAACTCACTGTCATTAAAAGCAGCCTAGTATGAACTGGCCTGTTTTGAATTGGCAACTTGGCCTTGGCTACAGTACAGAGGAGTAGTTAAGTCTATGATAAGTTAAGTCTGTGATACAGGAGCAGCGGGCACCTGGGAGTAAGCATCCAACCATCTAACAGCCAGAAAACCTAACTAGAAATGCACTACCAGAAGCAGTGAAAAGTTCAGCAAATCTTCTGGCTACCTAAGAACTGAAAGCCAGCTTTTGTGTACAACACAGCAAGAACAAAGAGGACAAATAAAGAAGTGCAAAAAGGAAAAGATCCATACAATGAACAGCTCCAGAGATCTTTGGAGCACATCTACAGAGAGCAATGAAATGTCACTGGAAGTACGTAAAGTACCTTTGAAGGGGCTGGCTTGGCCACTGAAGGCAGTATGACTGCTAAGGCTTGTGGTTGTGTTGCCAGCCTCATCAATGTGACCACGCTGCTCCTGTCTCCACGGGGCCTCACAGTGCCATTATTTTACGGATAGCCTTTAAGAATTCTAATCAATACTCTTTAACTTGATCACGATCCCAAAATTTATCTCCCTGGAGGCAGGGCTGAGTGTGTGAAATAAGAGAGTTTACTATTTTGAGAGCGGATGCAAAGAAAGTAATTATTAAATAATCAATGTCTTTAAACTCTTGAAGTTATCTCACTGAAAATGCCTGGCAAAGCAGTGCCAAGCACAGCCTCCAAGAAAAAGCACTTTGGCCTCTTCCTTCCGACTCATAAAGCTTCATTAAACCTGTACAACTGTGGAGCTATCAATAATGTTTCAGCATGTTGGCTGTGAAGCCCTTCAGATAAGCCTTTGTTGTTGGTCTTTAACCATCTGAAAGGCAGGTTATAAATGCAGAGTAAGCACCTGGGCTGTGTAAGTTTAGGCTTAGAACTAAAGCCCACACTTTCCCTGTGACAGTTGTATCTGTTGCTGCCGCTAATTGCTTCTTCCAGCAGTTGTGGACAGGTCTCCTGTTGTTGTGGGCTAATTCACACAGGCACTGACAGTTCGGACAATGCTTGTTTCTTGTCTGCCTGGCTATTGCTGACCATTTATCATCACAGATTATGTGTTTTTACAACTGTGGAGACCAAAGACAACAGTCCGCAAGATGTGGCAGCCGCTTGAAATATCAGTCATCTGCTCTATTTCCACCTCCCTTCTCCTCTCTGTGCACGGTGAGCATTACAGCTGAGTTTTAATAAGGCAATTGATTTGGTAAACAATTCTTAATTTATTTACTTGGGCAAGACTCCTTTGACTTCAGCGGGAGTTCTGCCAAGCTAGGGATCCTGAACCGGTGCCAATGATAAAATGCCCATTTTACTGGCATGTACAATTTCCTATTTGCTTGCCAAAAGAACCCTGGTTACCAGCTTCACAATAGGCTTTGTTCCTTTCACCTGGAGAACAATCCAATATTTCCTCTTCTCTCCAAGCTAAGGGAGGTAAGCAAAGAGGCCCAGTTACCACTGGGCAGAAATACGGGGAAACTGGTGTTGCCCCTGTGGGCTCTGGGTTTCTCTTCCAAAAACCACCATATAAGAACATTTTGCATTGCCACATATGCTCAGACACACTACTGCAGCTACTCTAATGTGCTGTGCTGCAGAAAATACCACCTGTGTTCCCTCAATATTTCAAAATAAAAAGAATTCCACTGCGAACACCAGAAAGGGATCTGACAGCCTGACAGGAAAGAAACGCAACCAGAAAAATAAGTTGTTCTGTCACTGGCCCAGCTGCTGAATTTCTTATTCTGTTAGCCCTCTAATTTACTTCAACGACTCTACAGAACTGGGTCCTGACTAACCAAATCAAAGCCCCCACTTAATTGAGTAAATGTCTCTGTTAATTTTAGGGTCTGGCCAGAAAATCAGAAGACAGCTAATAAACAGTTGCTGTATTTAAAGGAGTGATGATTTTAAGTCTACTGATTATAAACTCACATTGTCAAATTACTCCCGTCTCCTCTCTCCAAGCCATAACCACTCCCCTCCTTATTCAATGTTTTCTCAATTCCTTCAGCCCGTCACCACAGACGAGGGGAGACAGCCTTCTCCTTTGAGATTCCCATCACTCACAATCCCTTTCTCTCGGTCTGGCAGCGACGCAGCGATGGATGCTCTATTTTCCCAGCCTACGTGGAGAAGGAAAATAATTCTCTCCAAACTGCCTACTCATTGTTCCTTCTGCTCTCCCAACTGCCACGCTGCACCTTAAAAGGCATTTTGCCGTACTGTTTACATAACGAACAAGCTTACAAGATGGTTTAAGAACAAAATAACTTACTTGAGGTGCAGACATCTATGAAGACATGGAAGAATTATTATATGGTAAATTCAGCTTCTGAAGATCAGAGGCTGTACTGACATATACTTCATATTATCTTTAAGGTCCCTTCCAACTCTAACCATTCTATGATTCTATGATTATAGAGAAGGGGTTGCAACAGCAGAAGTTAGGCTGAACTAGTGCCAGAAGAAGGGTGCAAGCCCTGGGAAGGGAGCACGGCAAAGCCCGTGCAAAGCTGCCTACAACAACACACCAGCCAGCGTGACCGCGCGATGTACCCGACTTTCTTCCTTCTTCTAAAAGCCAGAACAGTGATAATCAGCGTCTGTCTGGAAATTTAGAAGAGGCACAAGTTAAGTTAAAGGAAAAAAAGGAGCACATTTGTTTATTTAGAAGTCTACGCAATCATAATAAACATATGCTCAAATAATCAGCTCCTGTATAATTACTCATTTGCAAGCACAGTTATTAGGTACGTAAATTCACTCTTTTTTGAAAATGGAGGTCAAATATTTCTCTCTGAGATATATTAAATGCAGCCAAGATTGCACCAGGGGCCTATGTTAGACGCCAAAATCGAAGCGTTTAGACCTTTCAGACCTTTTTTAAAGCCTTGACCTTGGAAACAAATAAGGACGGTGTTATTTTAATGTGCATTCAAATTCTAACAACACAGTCACACAGCTCTAGTGGAATCCACATTGAGTTTTCACTGTAGATTGCTCATCATTTCATTACGGTTCATTATGCTGATAACTGTCAGAAAGCATTAGAAGCAGGAGCCTTGAGTAATAGCACTGAAATGGTAATTTAAAAACAATATACTTTCTGGAGGAAATACAGCAGTGCACTAAATTCAATTAGAAGAGGCGAATGTAAAGACAAGTAAGTGACGTTTGCTGTCTGAAGTCAGGCTCTTCGATTTCTTGATAACCTAAACTGGAGAAAGCCCTTTTAAAGCAGGCACTTTTCTCTTGCACCTCACTAAATTTGCTCTCATTATCTCTAAGCTTCTCTGGTATAAACTGTCTTAAATGCAACCGTTTCAGAAATATTTCAGGCCACGCCAAAATATCCATCGATCAGTCAGTGTTTGGGTGGCACAACGGGCTAAATTATTCAGGGTCATTTACTGAGACAAATTTCAAGCTGGACAGTCTATCCTGATAATCTCTCTTTTGTCAAGGACTTCCAATTAAAAATCATTAATAATCTGAAGCAAATAGACAATACAATACAAAACCGTCCCGTTTTCACTCATAATGTGAGCATTGTTTGTTAAGAAACAGTTAGAGCACCCCACTCATTAACGGTGGGGACGCAGGACCAGCACCCATTAACTTGGGTGGGAACTGCACCTGCCTGCACCAGGCTGCGACTCACAGACCATCTCCTTACGGAGAAGGAAATTCAGGGATGAGCACTATGATTGAGACTGATTGTTTTCAAGCCTCATGGATTTGTGTGTTGGTAAAACAATTTATTCTCCCTTAGATTGCTAACCTTATGAAAGACCCATCCTCTCAGCAAGCACTGGAATATAACGAAGGTCTGAAGAGTTGCCTTAACGTTATTTTTGCCATGCTTTCACGAGGGAAAGGTATCCCTGTTTTCCACAGTTTGCGCTCAAGTGTATTACAGGTCAATCATACTGTCTCCATGCCCAAGCACACAGCTGACAAGCCCGCTGTGCTTCAGAGCTGAAAGTCTAAATTCCTGAGTTAGGTCAAAGCGGAGGAACCCAGCGCGGCTCCGCTCCTCGGTGGTGACAGACACATTGAGGATTGTCCCCGTGAGGGAAGCTGGAGCCAAGAGCTGCATCACTAAACGTGTGTATGTCAGGGTGTCTGTGCCTGCCCTTCCCACACAGCCCACTCCGCTCTCTCCTACACTCACGTCCCACCACATTCTGCTCTTACGTGTACAGGCTTTAAGCCAGACATAACTACTCACTCTGGTAGAGCTAAAACACAGCAGAACAGTAAGACCAAAGTTTGAGTGACTTGTATAGAATTGGATTCCCAGGCTACCAGAAGCTTAGGTACAAATTTTACACCTCAACAACACACAGAGACGTCAGAGAGTGAGATTATGGAATGAGAAAACCCTGGAGCACCTCTCCCGAACGGCACGTGAGGAAGTAGGTGTTGCTTTTTATTAATTACCATGGGAATTGCAATAAAGGAAAAGGAAGGAGAATTCTCCAATTCCCTTTCATCCACCAGCACAATCAGGCTAATGGAAAGTCATAACCGTCTTCCTCCCCCAACCTAGAAGGCGAGACAAGTGACAAGGCCAGACACTTTATTACTAAAGGAAATCAATAGCCAAGGGTCAAAGCTTTACAAAAACATCCTAAGAAGGCTGAAGTTCTTAATCTTAAAAAGTGTTTAGAAATAATAAAGAAAGGATCAATCCAGAGACCATTCCAGGTGTTCTCTCCAAATTACCTAATGTTACTTTTATTCACCTGGTCTAATAGGTCTCCAAGTGTTCAGAAACCTGATTTTACAAGCCACTGGAGCAGAGTCTATCTTTTTGCTAGAAGAATGGATCTAAGATACTGTGTTTTATTTCTTCATTAGTGTGCCGTCACACTGAGTGATTACTAAATGCAGGGCTGAATGAGAATACCAGGGTTAAAGAGAGCATAATGAACAAAGAAGGTGCCTGATTATTATGGCTGTCAGCACAAGGGAATTGGGTTTGTCACCTGGTTTAACCAACTGGTAAGAACTGATTAGAGTCTGAATCCGTCTGAAAGAACCTTTGATGTTTATGCTCCCTTCTGTCTCCACATCTTGTCAGGAAAGGCAGACAAACGGAGAGTTTCTTCCGGAGGGGCTTCCATCAACAGAGACCCTCTAAACTCTTTCTGTCACTTGCTTCACGTGCGTGGGCAGAAGGCTACTCCGTGTGGGGAGCATGGCAAACGAATGGCCACCCCGAGGGGTCCCCTGCACCCCAGTCCCTGCACAAGGCAGAAGTTCACCACGTGCAGGTACCACCATCGTAGCGATGTTCAAACACCGCTTAAGCAGACCTCAAAGACGGGATATCAGTGAGCGCAGCAGTGAGGGGGGGACCAAAGCTGCCCCACAAACCAGCTCAAAAACAATCTGTGTCTTCCTTCACCTTCCTGTCACCTTCCTTCCTTCACAGAAAAAGAAGCACTTAAGCTACTGGAAAATTCAAAACCATGAAAGGGATCTTCAAAGGCAGGCCTGTTTTCCAAGACCAGGTGTCCAGAGGTCTGTGGTGTTGGCTTGCTCTGCATGCCAAATCCTCTTAGACTGCTGCCGAGATGAAGACCGAAGCCAGTACCATGGCTTCGTTTCTCTTCTCTTCTTCCCTCCTCATAGTTTCAGGGTTAAAGATCTAGATGGGGCACTTCAACTCTGACTGACCTCTGAAGGCAGGAATGGGGAAGGGTGCCAGAAGTAGACTCAAGACTTGACAAAAATGGCTAAGCTTGCAGGGGTACATTTTGCAATACAAGCAAACACACATACCATTTGCTCACAATTCCCCCATCTGGAAGTGTTTTGCTCTCTCTTCATACTTCACTCACTGCACGTGCCTATTTAAATTCAACCAGTTGATTACTAATTTGACTTCAATTTGGTCAGGGTATCACTCTCTAGGACCAGGGCTTTACGAGAAACTTTTGCTGGTATAATGTTATTTGGAGTGTACCTCCCAAACAATAGTTTTATTGTTGCAAAAAGACATTTTTCTATCAAAATGATCAAGCTTTATACCTCCTAGTGTAAATTATATTATAAAAAGCATGTTCCTACCCACTTCAGCAAGGTTTCACACTACAGTTAGGTCTCCATCCCGAGTCAATGTTTGGCACAGGATACAGGGACCTCTCTGCTTTCCTGCTAAGCAGAAGCAGCTGCTCCTGGCTATGCCCAGACCTGCTCAACCACCACCCAGCAAAACTCACAGCTGAAAAGAGCTGGTATCAAGGGGGCGTGGGGAAGGGATGAGTGCTGGCTTAGTTATGGACATACTTTGTTTCTGCCTTGTAAGGGAGAAATTAAGATTTAAATAAATGTGACTCATCTCTCCAGAATGAATTTGGAATATATTAAAATGTTACAAAAGAAATATCTCACCCTTCCCTCAACTCACACACACACACACACTCTCTACATAAATATACAGCTGAACTCCAAAAATCTGGAAGCATTTTCAATAGCTTTCAGGGAAAGCCACACATGGATATTCGCTGGTAAAACACAGCCCTTTCACTTACTGTTTCCAACTGCTCTGCTCCTTTGGAAGTGAAACCCAAAGAACCAGATGATCACGATTTAAAACCAGGGCATGCCTGGAATCCCAGGTCTTCAGCTGTGGGAGCCGTTAAATACCCATAGGATAAGGAGTTGTTCCAGCAACACCACAGGTGTGCTCAGAGCACTATGCCCCTGGTCCTCCCTGCTGAAGGCATTTTGGTGGAACTAAACCAAATTCCTTTTGCTGTACATGATGTATTTATCTACAAAGAATGACATAAACCATACTGCAGGTATTTGTTTCATTAAGGTTCAAGATTTATAATTTCCACCCCTTTCAGAGGAACGCTTTTCAGTTTCTAAGAGTCACCAGCTACGTTCTGAGCAAATTATACATAGAGAGAGATTATAAATACTACCTATTTACCCTAGGTTATACAATTAAGAGAAAAGCTTTCACAATTTCTACATATATCAGTATTTAGAGAGACGAAAGGTGATGTGATCTACTGGCCAGGTCCTCAGACTGGAACTTAAACCTGTATTTCATTTCCAACTCTGTTACTGACATAACAGTGAGCGCAAGTCACTCCTCTTTTGTGGCTTTGATTCCTCCCAGTCCACTGATTTATTTAGACTGCAAGCTCTCAAGGGTCAGCCAACCATGTTTATTAGGAACTGTTAGGAATTGAGGGCTGAGAACTAACGCAGTCTCTCCCAGAAGTGTGAGCCAAAACGCACGCTGCATCTGCAATGAGCTGTAGGAGCTACTGAATGTTGCTCTCAGAAGCAGGACACTTCTCGGAGATGCAGATCTCCAGTCAATTATTTCCTACATACGCAGTAAAAGAAAGACAGGAGAAGAAACGGATGATAAAAGAGGGGAAGGGGCTGTACAAAGACCAACTTACGAGTGCAGGGCATGGAGGCAGCATCATTTTCAGCTCGGAAAAAGCCCCGATCGCAGGTGCAGGAGGTAGAGCCTTCCCAGATAGAGTAGCTGTGAGGCGGGCATTTGGCACAAGCCACATCTGTCGAGAGAGCCTTGTAGTATCCGATTTTGCAAGCTGGATGGAGGAACAGGAAGGGAGAGTGTTACTTGCCCAGGCTGTGATCACAAATTGGTAGCTTACTTATTCAAAATCAAGGCAGGAGACATTTCAAAGAGATCTAATGATGTCCTCTTTAGCCCCAGGTGAAGAATTAACAATCATCACACTCTTAATGAGTAATCCTATGTCAGGGGATACTGATTTCTAATTCCAACAAGAGCCATTTTAAAAGCTGGCTTGGAGATGATAAAAAAAAATAAAATAAAATTAAAAATTATACTCTTCTATTGACACTGCCAGAAAATCAGCTGCCTCTTTGTGCTTGCTGCGGAGTTGCATGTTGCTTAACCCATGTCCACCTGCATTCACACACAGAGCAGAGCAGGACAAAAGGGGTGCAATTGGTTTATTCTGTGACCACTTAAGGAATGGCAGCTGACAGTCAGGCACTGCCAATTTTTAAGAGGGAGTGGGACAGGAACCCCCTGGGATTGGCAGCAAGGCCCTCAGCCTAACATGCCCGGAAATGGCACATCTCCCTCCTGGCAAGGCAGAATTCATTTGGCTCTTTCTCCCCAGGGAGGAATTCAGCAATGTTCTCCCCTCCTCAAAGCCAGGGCACAGCAGCAACGGCACCACTGCCACCAGGTCCCACGTGCAGCTGGCAAGCCTTCGGTGACATCATCTTCGTAAATGCAATGCTTACACAAACGGCTACTTTGACATCACTTGGAAAAAACTCATTAGCGTCATTAAAATATTTTAATAGTGGCTAACAGGTATGTCACCCTAGAAACTTCTCCCTTGGCTAGAGATAAAAGCCCACCGTCACACCACTGGCTTTCAGCGCTATGGAGAAAAGAGAAAATACCCAGGCACACAAATGTGTAAAAAGGAAAGGTTGTTCCTGATACATACAGCGTGACTCACTCTCACATCTCATCATTTATCACCTACTCTGCCTTTAGGGTTCCTCTGCTAGGCACAGGCTCCAGTACATGGGGCTGGCTCTTTCTGTTCTACCCTTCCCTTAGTCGCCCTTGGTTCTTTCCCTCCTTCTCTTACGAAGCCCTCCAACGGGAAATGGAGAGGGATTTTAGCAACACGTTTATAAAGCAGCAAATTACTTAGAATCATAGAATCACAGAATGGTCAGAGTTGGAAGGGACCTTAAAGATCATCAAGTTCCACCCCCCCTGCCATGGGCAGGGACACCTCTCCCT